>CM057822.1:62365616-62615616 GCA_030067965.1 Latrodectus elegans | reverse complement strand
TTCCTTCCAAATTATAAATAAACTATTAATAATATTAAAGATCTGGATTGTTTTTTTCTTAATGTCACAGTGAAAAAAATACCCCATGAACTCTCTATTTTTTTTCATTATTTGACTTCAGACTTGATTTCATTGATTATCATAATTAATGAATCTATAATTAAGCTGTTTGAAGGACTTTGTATTTTATGAGAAAATATTTACCCAACATTCTGTATAATATTTAATTTTCAAAAATGAATTAATTTTATTTACAAAATGCAAATTAAAAAAAATCACGAAATCTGTCAAGACAGAATTTTATTTGATTCTTGTAGACATATATATATTAATTTTTTCCAATGTATATGATAACATTAAAATCATTAAAAATTGTTGGAATTTTCTTCTCTTAATACATATTGTAATCTTTCAAGAATTCATATTTATATTGAATATAACAAATAATGGGAATTTGTGCAAGAAAGCAAAATGAATGTATTTATTTTACAATATATATCAATGTGCTTAGTTTAGTTTACCACATCAAATTCTAGTTTTCTTTAATTCCAATTTATTTCTAACTTCTTGATTATTAGTTTACCTTGTTTATGTAATGAATGTAAGTAATTCGATACAAAAACATTTTAAATAACTAATATTTAAATTCTTGATTATTTGTTTACCTTGTTTATGTAACGAATGTAAGTAACTCGAATCAAAAACATTTTAAATAAATTAAAGCTAAAAAACATAAACTAAAAAAGCATCTTCCATGTATAAACAACTGCAGTTTTTTTTAAAAAAGATGTATTGATGACATTGTTTCATTAATTTAAAAGAAAACCAAGTGAAAAAAAATCAGCAAAATGAAAGAAACATACGTAAACAGAGAATTAAATGTTTCAATACATGAATATTTTAATTGTTGTTATTTTAAAATGTTTTTTGCACTACATGCATATAATTTTCATTAAAAATGAATTAGCAAACATACCATTAAAAATTATAAAATATATCCTTTGATTATTTCATTCAGACATCATTTTATTACTTTTAAATAAAGTAATAAAAATATAGTAATAAAGCTGTTAATAATCACACAACAAGTCTACTCAAATTATAAATCACTATTTTTTTAAATAAAACATTTTAGTATCAAAATTTTCACAAATATTTTGTTATGTGCAAAATTACGAAACTTTTTTTAATAAAACATTTATTTTGAAGCATAATTAACATGGTACGATATTTCATGAGATATTCCAGAAAAACTAAAAAATTATTGAAAAAAATAATGGTTAAGAAATGTCGAAGTTAGAAAATTCTGCTTAGCAAGAACAGTTTGGCGGTGATAAAAAAAATGCATGATAAATCATCGCTTTGCTGGCCTTAGTAAAATCAATTGCAAATAAATGCAATTACATTCATTTAAAGAGATGTAGCCAAAAAGCATGTGTTTAAGTATTATTTACAAATGGCGAACATTAGCGCCTAAGCCATTAGTTCACGGGCTGTCCAATACTTTTCAACAAGCCCTCATACTTAGAAAGAACCACACAACTATTTAAATGTTCAAAAGTCATTAGTTGACCAGAATCACAGTAAACACAGTCCGGGGAATCCACCAATCCAGTCCTATAGAGATGGTCCCGCAAACAATCATGTCCAGTTAGACCTCTAAAAAGGACCACCGCAGTGTTTCTTGGAAAAACAGGAAAAGCTCTTTCCACCCCCAAAATCTTCCATCTCTTGTGCGTCGCACGTTGAACCATATCTTGTTGAAGAATATGTGTTTAAGTTAGTACCAGAAAAAATAAGAATATAGAAATTGAAATCTTTAAGGTAAACCATTATACTCGTATAAAATAAAAGGATTTTCTGAAAAATGTAAACGATGAAATAGTTATCCGAAATAAAAAAATATAATTAAGTTAACATTCTTGTTTTTTGTTTTAACATTCTTCTTTTTTTCGGTGCGTAATAATTTTGCGTATAAATAAATTGCTAAAATAACTATAAAAAGACTTTTAAAAATAATTAAGAAAAATGTATAAAAGCAAATTTTAAATATAGAAAAACTAAAATTTATAATTTAAACTAGGGAACTATAAAAAAAATTATGTATTATTGAAAATATTATTTTTTTAAGAGAAGACACTTATGAAAATAAATTTGAGTAGTTTAATTTATTATTTTGTAATTATAATATACGTTGTATAATACTATTTACTATTTAATCTATGTTAAAAATGAAATGATGTATATTGTATGTCAAACAATCTATGTCATAGAGGAGGTCTACGAGCTTATATTAATACCCTTCTGCGGTTTACTTTGATTTTTACAATTCAATAAAGTATGGCAAAAACGATTTAATATTCAACTTTCGGGCATTTAAAAATACGTTATCCTTTAAATTTTTATGCATCTTTCTTGTGTGATTTAAATTTCTAATTTATGTGATATATTTTGAAAACAGTTTAATTTCAATAGGTTCTACATGTTTGCGATGAAAATAAAGAATAATTTATAAAAGAATAATTTTACCATGGTTAGATTAAAATCATTCTTATTTTCAATAGTTTAAAATTAAATTAGAATATAAAATAAATAAATAAAACTTAAATTTATAATTTTAAGTAAAATAAGTTTTTTTATAGGAACCACAGGTTTCGTATAACATAAATTCTTTAATAAATACATTTTTCTCAATGTATTAGGACAAAATATAACCAAATTAATTCTTATATTAAAAATATTATTATTTTTATAAAAAGTATGAAGATTTAAGTTTCATTTATAACATTTTTATGGAAATATTGTTGACTGAAAAGTTTTCCTGCCGCATACAGAATCAATTTCATTGATAAATCATACAAAATGTTATATTTATGTAATATAATGATAAAAATTAGACTTGAATTATATCTTCAACAAAGAAAGTATTTATACCTCATGTAACATATATAAGAGAAAGAAACATATGAGAATATATATATGAATATGTGCATAATTTTGATAACAATTGGTTTTTAGTATCATGATTATTGTTTATTCTATTTCAATACTGATATTCTAGTTGTTCAAGACCTCAAGAGTTCAATCTTTATAAATTTTGTGCTTAATAGCATTATGCTCATATTGAACATAATCAATCATCTCATTATAATTGAACATAATGCTATTAAGCACATGCTTAATAGCATGTGCTTAATAGCATTATGTTCAATTATATTGCTGTCAACTGAAAGCTTCTAGGAAAGGATGATACAAGAAACTGCCACATGATTTCCTCCATATACTATGATGGATGAATTGCGACACAAAAATGAATTTAAAAAACATGCGTATATAGAATTAATTTAGATAAATCAATCATCTTCTTTCTATATTAAACTTAGAAAAAGAGAAATGTTTTTGTAAAATCACACCCCAAAAACGCAGGCGGATATCTTTGAGTAATAGAGGCTTTATTCATTTATCATGCCTGAAACTGAATCGTGGTACCTTACTGATATATATATATATACATATATATATATATATATATATATATATATATATATATATATATATATATATATATATATATATATATATATATATATATATATGTATATATATATATTACTGATATATATATATACATATATATATATATATATATATATATATATATATATATATATATATATATATATATATATATATATATATATATATATATATATATATATATATTGATATAGTGGCATGAGATTCTACATCCTTGAAGAAACTTATAAAATGAACTATAGGTATTAAATATACATTCCAATTTTTGGCATCAATGAAACCATATAGACAATGGAATCTATTTAAAACATTAAAATCACTTTTTCTTATTTTCTTGAAATATATATATAGTAAGACATAAAAGAAAAAAGAAAATCTAGGATTTATGACTTATAAGTGTTAAAATCCTCTGAGCATTAAATTCTACATGTGATGCTCATACATTAAGTCATTTAAATACCTATATATTTATGAAGCACTCGTTATCCTTGTAAGTATATTTGAGGGGATACATCTCTATGTATATATTTATGTACTCTAATATTTTATAAATTTTGAAATTAACATAATATATTTATAAAATATATAGCAATGAGCAATAGATTCCATTATATTATTTAAGCAATTGTGTTATTCATATTTTGATTTTACATTATTGTTTTAAACTATTTTTTAATAAATGATACATTTCTTACTTAAGAGATTATTTAGGTATACATTTGATAATGATACTTTTCCATGTTTCAAATAATTTACATGAGTATTACGCATTATTACTTTAATGATTACAACAAAATGATTGAAATAGGTATATTTATCGTCCTAAGCCTATGAACAAGAAATTGATATTATGAGAATTAGCTCCAAGCAGCCTTTAAAATGTAAAATCTATCCAACATTTAATGTTCATCGAAACTCATGAAGGAGGAAATCCAATTAGTCTCAACTCAAATGTATATATTACGCTAAAACTTTTCTCAATGACACTAAAATTAATTTAAGTTTACCATCAAATTTACTGCAACACATTTTGAGAATTAAAGCTTGCATTTTCTTTTTTCGTTTTCGGTGGCAAAATTTCTTGATTAAGAGTTAATCAATGTTTCAGGCTCACATCATATTTTATGTATTTGTTGAATAAATGGAGTTATTTACGAATGTGTATATGTGGCTTAAGATAATTTGTATTTGAATAATATTTTTAGACATTCATATATATATTTCCAAAATATCTGTAATTTGAATGATTTATAAGTGTTAAATTAAATGTAACAATGCACTTATCATTCATCACAATTAGTCTTTCATAATATATTATGCTAATATTCTATAGGAAATGTAACATTAGATTAATAAACAATTAATTTACTTATTGACATGCAAATGCTTCTATGAAATTGACTTCAAATAAATATGTTTACTTGAACTGGAATTGAATGAATTAAATCAAATAAACTTTCGAATGATATATTTGCATAATGATGCAAAATACATAATATTTAAATAGAATGCTGTTAAATTGAAAGCTATATAACCAAAACAAATTCATTTTCTTTTCCTTGTGTTTGTAAAAGTAATGATTTAAATAATATAATGATTTATAAAAATATTTAGAAAAATTATTAAAGATCTTAGATTTTCTTAAATTTAAATGTTGAGTTTTACAATATGTTTTGCATTTATATAAATAAGTATTTTAAATATTATCTTTGATCCAAAAAAATAATTACACTTTTATTATTATATGATAATTTTTTTAAGAATTAAATTTTGCTTAATAGTTAATAGATTAAGAGAGTAAGACACAGTGATTGCTTTATCTTCTTCTATAAATTGCACAATTGATGATGTAAATAAAAGTAAATTTATTTAAAGTAATTAAATAAAAGTCATACAATGGCAGCATTAATAAAAGTTAACTCTATAAAAGACATTTTTGGTGGATAGTAAAATATAGTTTTTATGTATAGATAGCGATGCAGAATATATAATTTGCAGCCATAATCTGAGAGTAGTAAAATACAAATTATTTATTTAAATACATTTTATCTGTAATAAAGGATTTTTAAAATGTTTTGAAATAAACGTTTATACTATCTTCTGTATATATTAAGATAATAGTTATGAAATTTAATTTAGTTAAATAGTCCTATGTAAGAAAAAAAAGTCATAATTCATCATGTGTTAGGAAAATATTAATAGTCATTGTTAGAAAAATGGGAAAATTCAGTTAATCGGGTTTTACGATTAAATATTGCGTAAGAATTAATCTTTTCTCCCTTTGGCACAAATATTTTTGAAATATTAAAATGGATTTCTTAAAATTATTTCCTTGGTTTTGAATGGATATAAAAGAGTTTCAGGTAATACGCTGGAGGACATATTAGTGCGTCAACATAATTCAATATTTGTGCGTCCGATTCTACGTCCCAATATAATAAAGTAGGTTGAAAACTCATTTTTTGTTAGAGAAAAGGTTTTACTTTGTATGTTAGGTAAATTAGCAAAAAGCTAGTAAGATCTTCCATAGAATATGTTAACTTAAAATGAAAGAAGCACAATGGTTGTAATAAAGCATTTTTTCATTCTACAAAAAAGATTAATATGTTATCTGAAATAAAACTTTGGTGAAATATGGTAAGAAAAAAAAGTTTACCTACATACGTTACTTTACATATATTGAAACATACAGAATCATACTGGATACTATAATACACTTAATTTTGACTACAATTTATCTTTTACATTTATAATATAACCATAAAATCAGACGTAGATTAACTGAATAAAAATTATAAATAATTTTAAGATCCTAAAATAATTAAAATTTTGGGAAATTTAAAAAATGAATTCACCTGTAAGTACGAAATGAACCATTTGATGATTATTTTATTTAAGAATGCACAAAAAAAAGTATGTAATGTATCAACTTATTCAATGAAGATGTGTTCGAGCTAGCAATTTTAATAATTTACTTAGAATTTTTTAGTTCAGTAATTCGTAGTTTCAAATCTCTGCTAAATCATGAATGTATTTATTATTTGAAATTCACTTTCAAATATAAATAACAATAAAATTAAAATTATATCTATCTACATATATATATATATATATATATATATATATATATATATATATATATATATATATATATATATATATATATATATATATATATATATATATATATATATATATATATATATATATATATATATATATATATAACAATATAACAAACATTCTCCTGTAGAAATATTTTAGGAGTAAAATAATTCATATAAAAATATTTGAAACAAAAATGTGTACGCTATATTATTCTATTAAAAGTGTTATTAAGTTTAAATTAATCTAGTATGTTTCACAATATTTAAAAAAAATGAAAAACAAATATAAACGAGATCAATCTCTTAATTACTATCTAGTCTCGTTCAAAATAATTTAATTAATTAATACAGTTTAAAAATTGAAATTTAGCATTTAAAAAATGTGAAAATAATTCTTAAAATTTTGACATACAGTTAATATCAGTTTGGATTTTGTAACGTTTTCATATAATAAAATCACTTTTTTTAATTGTAAGGGTTTTTAGAAAGTGTAAGAGCAGAAATAAATGATAAAACAAGAGAACAAAAACTTAATATTTCTTTCCTCAATACTTTTTCTAAATATCTTTAAATACACTCAAGCATAAATTTATATATGAAATGTTTTTTTTTCTTTGAAATGATTGATATGTTTGAAAATATCCTTTATTAAAGTCCTTTTAAGCCTTCACTTGACATATGGAAACAGTTTATGATTCAAATACTAGTTTTATATCATGGTTTGTAACCATTAAATAAATGTTGAAGCACAAAGGTTTGTAACCATAAAGAAATGTTTTAGTTATAATTGCATGAATGAATTAGTTGTATTAAGACAGAGAGGAAATAATAAATTTGTATTATTAAAAATTCCGAATGTGATTATTTTATGAGAAAAAGTTACTTTTATGTAAATATAAGAATAAAGCTAATACATCCTATATAATATTAAAAGATGGATTTCCTTGATGAAATACAGTATTTATGGTAGATAAAAAAACGAGCATATTGTAACTGTTTATCATAAATGGCATCCCAGAAATTCTGCTATATGGGGTTTGAGAATATTACATGGGGCTCTCATATTTGTTTGTAATTTTAGTTTTGCAGTAATTTTGTTATTTTTTTCAAGCGAAACGTTATTTTAATCAGTCGGCAGTATTCAAAAGTTAATCGTCTGTTGGTGAAAATGATTCAGTGTTTTATATGTCTAATATCATAACCATACTCCAATATAGTCATGTACTAGCGTGAATCTTGACTCACACTATAAGGCAAATATTCTCCATATTGAGAGTTTCTGAAAGATGTGTAAAAAACCAACGAATATGTTTTTTTAGAAAAACTGCACCGATTAAGAAGAAAAGATTTTGTACTACATGATAGTTTACATGTTTTTCTGTTTTAAGATTTAAATCGAAGAGGAATTTATTGCCTTGTACCTCGATCATTTTCTAATCAAATGCTTAAGAGCTTCAAGGGAATTTTCACCATCGTGCTGTTTTGAAAGGCAATTAAATCAATCTTAATGTTGATTTTAAGAGAAATTGATATATTCAAGCAATAACCCCCCCCCCCCATGATTCAGTCCAGCGAGTGTCAGAAACAAATATCCTGAAATTCTAAGAATATTTGACTGTTTTACCCACTATCAATTATTCTTAGATCCTTATTTCTATTCATTTTGCTGCATGCTTTAAAATTTTATTAATACTATTCGAAGCTTTTGTATCTTGAATATGTCATTTGTAAGACATTTCAAGACATACAGATAATTGTTAAATTATCTGTCTTTATTAACACTATTTTTAAAGCACTATATATATCCAAACTTCATTTTCTAAACATTAATTTATAGCCATTCTTATGCATTTCTTAGAAAGGATGTATTATGGTAATCAATTCAATTTAATTTAATCAATTTTCACACAAAATAAAATGATTTGATATTGGCTGGTATATATATATATATATATTTATTTCAGATACGAAATAAAATTCAACAATTTCGGAACCTCTGAAATGTGTTACAAATATACAATATCAATTGTTAAAAAACTCATTATTTTTTAATCCAATAAGTACAATATTTTAAATAATAAAATTTTATTTCATAAATTTTATTAATGAAATAAAATTTTATTATTTAAAATAATTTAGTAATATATTATCAAGTAATATATATATATATATATATATATATATATATATATATATATATATATATTTATGTATATATATATATATATATATATATATATATATATATATATATATATATATATATATATATATATATATATATATATATATATATATATATATATATATATATATATATATATATATATATATATTACTAAATTAAGAAAAGGATATAATATATATATATATCATTTTCTTAATTTAGTAAAATTATTTTAAAAATATATTATTTACAATATTAATTTTTCTTCGAAGATTTACAAATTTGTATGTTTTTTCCTCAGATTTTATTACATACATGTGCTGAAAGTTAGAATTTTAAGCCATGTAATAAGAATTTACTTGAGATTTTAATAAAAAAGTCAAAGTAAATAAATTTTACAGTATAAATCTTATTTACTTCGACTTTTCGAAATGTCTATGAAAGGTTAATTATTTTAGATTATTTCGAATTCCTTCACTATTAATTAACTAATAATTAATCTTTCAAAGACACTTAAGAATGTAAAGTGAAACTTGGAAGCAACTTTTTTGAAGTTTTCTATACGGATAGAGGTTTTCGATAGGGTGTCCTTCTGTATGATTTACTGTTCAACATTGAACTTGAGAACTATCAAAAGGTCTTTTCTCACAACAAGAGGAGCTATTTACTAGAAGACTTTACAAACTGTTGCCATTGCTCATGATATTGCCTTGATTGGTCACAGATTGTCACATAATTTTTTAGTCTACTAGAATCTGGGGCAGGTACATTAGGCTTAAAATATATGAACATAAAACAAAATTCATGGCGACTTCAATAAATGCAACTATGCCGCATTCATTTAAAGTAAAAAATCACACCATTGAAACAGTTTTGTTTCAGAGTAATCTCTGTATCAAAATATCACTTATATATTACTTTGAAAATAAAATTATATTCATAAATTTATAGAAAAATATTTATAAAGTAGAATTAAACTTTCAAAACCTTATCAAAACATTTACTGAAACATCCGAAAATGCCCGTATTTATTAAAAATGTTGCAAAAATTAAAAGTATTTTATTTTAAGTTTATTCACCATTTCAATATATTTTCCATAAATATAAAACATTTTTCTACTATATTGTTTTATTTACGTATTTTATTACAATTACATGATGCACATTTAATAAGCATTCTTTCACTTTCATTCATTCCCTAGCTTTAAATTAATAAGTTAATTTATTCTGAGTTAGCTTTTCTACTCATTTACTTCTCGTTAAATGTGTTTGGTATTTAATATTGATTATTATCATATTCTTCTTAGTTAAGTTAATTGGATCTTAATTTTTATTTATACATAATCTATTTACTAAGAAATACTTGAACACCCATGTAAAATTGAGGTCTCTGTTTATATATTTAAAATTAAGTTGAATATATTGGTAAACAGGAAAACACTCAGTATAAATCTCTTGAATTTGAGAAAGGAGACATAAATGTTTCAATATTTGTCAATGGTATCTGATATATTTTGTCAATCAGCAGTGTTTCCTTCAAAATGAGGCATAAAACCTAAATGACAACGAAAAGTACGATGAGTGTGTTTTGTTTCCTTCAACATAAATTCAATTCCCACCATTAATGAAATCATAAATTTTTGACAATATGGAAATAAATTTTCGGTATTAGAAGCGATTCCAGATAACGTAAGGAAATGTCAGTCCAGGTAATGTGGTAATTTTAGGTTTATTCCAATAATTACATCCGAACAATTACTAACAATAGAGCATAGTACAATTCAAATTTAGACAAACACTACACTTGAAATTGCATTTATTTAATTATGACAAGTAATAGAAACACTAGATTCCCTTTATATAAGTATGATTTGACATATGTAGATGCACAAGAATTACTTTGAGGTAAATATTAAAATACGAGAGTTTTGCTCTTGAAATTTTTTCAACAAATATAGTAGTTTTTAAATATAATTTTTTATGCAAGTTAAGATTGCTATAATGAACTTCATGCAGATTGATAGAAATCTTCCAATCAAACTTTCAAAACATGGTTTTTTGTGAAAAAACCTAGACAAGAAAAGCACTTGATGATGATAATAATTTTTTATGCAATAATAAAAATAATAATATTATTATTTTTAATAAACTTGCAACTGCAAAATAGATTTCTAAGTTGGAAGTATTTTTAAGGACCATTGAGTGATACAAATATCAAGTAGACTGCCTTAACTGCATTAAGTTTTCAACGGTGTTATTTAAAAAAATTCGGTATTCTTAAAATCAAATCAAATGAAAGATATTACAAAGAAATTAAAGCAAGAATTTAACTTAAAAGTTATTTTAACAAATATTTACAATAGCAATTGTTAAAAGATATGCACTGACTTTTGGTTCTTTAGCATATTCTGGGCCATTACTTATTATTAGAGAAATACCATATTAAGCATTTTGTTTTTCATATCATGCACATGTTAAAAAAAAATTATTTCATGTTTACATTAAATACATCATGGGTGAAAAGGAGAGTAAACAGGTACAACAAAATTTATTATTTCTGATCAATCATTGAATTTATTGAAACATTTCAGTGTTTAGAAAAATTGCAGGATATTATAAGAATTTAATAAAATAATGAAAAATAAAAGAAAGAATCTGGAAAAGAAAATTCTTATTTTTGGATTTCGACGTATGGAAGTTTTGAGATTGACGCCAAGAACAACGTCTTAGCTGTAACTATATATATATATATATATATATATTTTGAAATTTAAAATCGTTGTTTATATAGGATACAGAATATTCAAGCAGAATACTAATACAACATTATTGCAAACTTTTTTTTATTATTCATTATCATATACACGATATTTAACGATAATGATTAAGAGCCAAGAACGAAAATACAAATGCCACTTTTATTATATAACTTATTCTCCGATTCACTTGTACCACATTTTCGTATACAACGTTTTAAGCCTCTATACTGTTCGAAAATAGAATATATCTCCTGAACAAAAAAGCACCATGAATTGGCAATCGATGTGTGGATCGGAGAAAAAATGTATCGCCCAATATTTTTGAAGAGTTGAGTTTTTTATTTATCCTAATTAAAGGATATTTTAATTTGGAGGAAATATGGTATGACAAAATAACGACTCGTTATCGCTAGGGAGCTTCAACTATGGATTGCATGGAGAAGAGATACTCAAGAATTTCATCTGATTTTAGCTCATTGATCACCTTATGATTTGAAGTGGAGCTGTTGTTATTCAACGAACAAGTTTATTAAGGCAATAAATATTAATTATTATTTTTAGGGAATTCATATGCTTAAACTTATTAATATGTGTCTATTGTATAAAAGTCACATATATTTTTAAAAATAATCTTTATTTTTAAAATATTTGTTAGTTATGGTGTAAGGTTTAGAATAAAACTGTAAAAATGGGAGCATTTTAATACAATATCAATAACTCTCTAAATTTTCTTTTCATGTCAGAATTAAGAAGTATTTTAAATAGTAATCCACGCTCACATAATTTTTTAGCTTTTAACTTGCTTTTTTTTTTTTTTTTTTTTTTTTGGTAAACACAAAGTTTTAGCGTAAAAAACTAATTAAAAAATTATAAATTTTTTTCACTACAATATACTATTAAAAACAAATGTTTTATTTAATTTCCCGTGGTGGTATTGATTTTTTAAAAAAAAAAACACGTAGTGTTATTTTTTTCTATGTAAGGATAATTTTCGAAATTTTAATTAGTAGTCTTATTGATATTTTATTCTTTTTTTCAGAAATAATCGTAAAAATATTTGTAGAGGTATCTAATCTACATGATTCACGCGTAATTAACTAACAAAAGTGTAATTATGCATTTGAATTACGTTAATGAAAAAATAATTTTATTAAATTAGAGCTTTTCAAAATAAAATTATATTTCTTTCTTGCATTATTAAATATAATTTTAATGCAACAGATGATATTTTAAAAAATCTGTCTTTCTAAATTCAAAGTTTAAAAAAACGATTGTAACAAGCTTATAATTCGTATTTTTTTTAACATTCTTATCTAATATTTACATTTAAAATAACACTTGTTAAAATAAAGAAGAAAAATTGTATTTATAAAAAAAGTACTTATTATGGGATATATTTTAAGAACATTGATAATCTTTAAATTTGCATATAATATATAAAAAGTATTTTCTTCTCAGCTGTTAAATTTAATACTTTAAAATATAATTAAGATTTTGGAAAATAAATAATCGATAACCTGAGTACTATGTACGCTTGGGAGCTAAACAATGGAAGTTTCGCCTCAGGCTAACCGTTTAACGGGAACAAATGCTTGGCACCCCAGTGACCCTTCATCAAGACATAGGCACTGTAATACTTGGCTCAAAAATGGTTTGTGCTGCCACAAGTTTAGTTTTAAATAATTTTTTCAGTAAATTTTTAAATAATAAATTTTTCATAAAATTTTTAAATAATATAATATTTTAATATTTATCTACATATACTATTTTACCTCCATATAATTGAATAAAATTCTTTTAGAAGATATTTATGTGATTAGAATTACAATTCTTAGTAATAAAAATGTTGAAAACAAATGCGTCTATAAAAAATAAAGTAAAAAAACTTTTTTTTTTTTTTTTACCTGAAGTACAATATAGAATAATTTGACCCGCAGAAGACTTGCACCTAACAATGATGTTGGAAGTCACGTGGAGTGGGTGGAATGAATCAATTTAATTAAAAAATAAGAAATACGTTAAAGTGAATATTTCATTATAAGTAATGTTTACTCATTATTTAAATGTGAAATTATTATTTTTTCAAAAAAATAGCTCCTAACATTAAGAAACATAAAACGTCCTTAAATGTTAAAGCATAATTATACGTGTTTGTATTAAAGATTCTGAATGGACCTTTTATATTTTGTCAAATAAAATTTATTTCTGCAGATAAAATTATCTAATTTTTTTGCAATAAATTGGTGTCTTTTATCCTTGGATATTGCAAAGTAACACAAACACATATCCCTTTATCGGGTTCAGTAATATTAGACATTGAATCTCTTCTGGTTCACTTGAATTCACTTAACTGAATTTTTAGAAGTTTTTTTTTTAATTATTTGCATAGTTTTTTATTTCATATGGGGTTCTGTAAGAGATTCTGCTTTGTATTTCAGATTTTTTTTTTCATTTGTATATGATGTTAGAGAATTCTTGTTGAAATTGGAACAATTCTGATATTTATTTCTTTGAAGTAGCCGGTCAACTTGTCTAGTGGTCAGCATGCATGACTACGGATCCTGGGTTCGAATCCCCTTTCAGGCATCGATGCACTTTCTCTCTCTCTATCCTGTCTTTGTCCTTTCCTTGTGTGTGAATGGGGTATGAATGGTGCCTACCCCATAAAGAAGTCCCTATGGCATGTGTGAGGGTGCGATGGTGGCCCACCCCCAGTGGTGCACCCGGGGCAATGCCTCGGCGGCAAAGAGGTCGCTATTTCTGGCCGGTTCCTTGGGTATAAGGGGACAATACATCCCAATATACCCAGACCATTGGAAAAAAATTTCTTTGAAGTTTAATATGTAATGAAAACTACTATGGATCATCTGTGCTATTTTAGTAATAAAGTTTCATGCAAACATTTCATTTGCCGTATCTGCAAAACTTTTGCACTGCGTTATTAAATTTATTCTGAATTTTTCTGATCAATTTCACCATTGATAATTTTTTTATTGTTTTTACTTTTATTAGGTTTTTCTTTATTTCAAACTGTTCAGTTTTTAATTACAAAAGTTTTCTCCTATATCAGATTCTTCTCTATTTTCATTCTTCTGCTTAACGGACTTCCTCTATAATGAGAAATATACATTTATTCCTCAAGTTCATCCACAATGGGCCTTCAGTAAAAGATTTAATTTTATACAATCACGTTCTTTAATATTCCAATTTTCATTCACTTTTGATTTAGTTTGTACACAATTCTTGAAAAATAAACCTACAAACACGCGTATTAAAGCAATTTGAAATGCGGAATTTAGTTAATTATGGATGAAATTCTGATACAATAATGTTAGCATAGAGAACAGAGTTATTCCAATACCATATAAATTCCAAGAACTGATTATTTCAAACATAGAAAGGAAAGGAAGATAAAAAAATATTGCATTTCCATTTCCAAGGTTAGTGCCGGATAAGAGGATATTAAAAGGGTGATTGATTACAGATTAATAGAATTTTCCCAAGCTGTTTATTTTCGAAGCATGAGATTTTCTTTGCCTCATGTAAACTTTATCTTATTAAATAAATAAAATCAATCAATAAATGTTTTTAGAAGTTCTTTCACACATTTATATATCTTATCTATTTAATCATAACTGTTTTTAAAATAAATTGAATATCTGAGAATCATGAAACTTGTCATTCAGTATATCGAAAAAATATATGCAGAAAATGCTCAAATTTTCATACAAGTAGAGTTTTATCGAAGCTTTTTCTAACATATATCTAAAAAATTAATGTTAAAATATTCTTGACATTTTTATGAATATCACAATTAAATTTTCTTTTAATAAAAGTTGAAAAACTAGAGAAATAAAATATTTTGAAAGCGATTTATACTAACAATTATATATTATATACCTGATTTCATTTTAATCAGTTTTTTTTTCTTCTTCAAATTAACATATTATTGCTTTAGATAAATAAAGGCGACTTTTAAGATTTTTAAATCCTTACTTAGTCGCTATTATTTTAATGATTAGTAAAAAGTTTTTTTTTTTGATATTATTAGTTGTACAGCAGAATTATAGATATATACACCATATTTTACAACACATTCTAAATATCATCTGACATAAGCCATTTTGAAAGTAACATGCGAATCACTCTGTTATATCCTTTGAAGTACCATCATTAATAATTTCTAAAGATCTGAACAGCATCCTAATGAATGACTCAGCCAAGAACTTTCATATAAGAATGCCAAATATTGGAATGTTTCAAATTAAAGTTCATTGTCCTAGATTAATTGATGAACCAAGAACTTGTCTCTTCACATAAAGAGGGCAAATAAAAACTTAATAAACATTTCAATTTATGGTTTTATGTTTTTTTTTAATAATGTAAATATTTTAAATATTTTACTTTAACAAAGCGATCACCAATCAATCATAAAGGAAAAATTATACGTTTAGGAAATAGTATTCAGATAAAAATTAAATTCTGTACTATAATATTATTATTATTATCTTTTTTCATTCTGATGTTCGTCATATTACAAGGTATTAATTTTTGCTACTAAAAATGCAGCAAATATTTTAGCATTGTGACATAAAGGCCTCTTTTTGATTTAAAATACTTCTTGATAATTGATAGTATTTTTATTCATTTAAAAATGTATAAATAAGAAATATTTCAAAACACTCCTGAGGTTATTCTTTTTATATATTATGTATTTAAAAAATATAACTTTTTAAAGACATTTCTTAACAAATTTCAAGAGATTAAAATTTTGCACAATTCGTTTTTTTATCTTTTTCTAATTTGTACGTGAACTTTTAAGAACCTTTTTTTCTCCTAATATGTGATTGTTGAAATAAACGTCAAAATAGTGCATATTATAGAATCATTGTAAGGTTTTTTGTGTGAAACAAATTACTTTGTTCAATCAATTTTGTTCCTTTTACAAAGCGAAATTCAAAAAAGAAAAAAAAAAGATATAATGCTTAAATTTTAATAAATATGTTATTGGTTTACAGATGCAGTAAAATGTGATATTCATCTTATCAATAAAACATAATGTTTGAGATTTTATGTGAAAATTTTCAGATGTGTTGCAATTATTGAATAATCATGAGGATAACATATATCTATTACTCATGGGTTTTGTGTTTTTCATAATTTTCTTAAATTTTTCAATCAGTTTTTTAATAAGAAATATTTTACATATTTTAAACCAATATTTTTAAAACAATTTATTTAATGGCATTTTTCTGATTGTTTTTTGGCTCTTTTTTCATTATAAGTTCTTTATTATCACTCAAATATATATTATTGAAAATTTAACTGCATTTTTTAATAGAGAAGGACAACTTATTTGGTATACCATTTTCCAATTCAAAATACCAGTGAATTTGTTTTCAGTTGATTATTTCATATTATATTCAAAATATACATACTTTGGCAAAATGAAAGGGGCACATAAAATCCAAATGATTACTTAATGCATTTTATTAAACATCGAGTCTTGGTTTCCAAGTGTCTTTAAAACATGATTTACAAATTTCTAAATTAAATGTATAAAATACAAACTTTTGTCTAATAAAATTAAAACTTTGAAGCCAAGTACAAGTACTTTGTAAAAGAGTATATATTATTTTCAGATTAGTAAAGAAGAGTAAAGTCAGATTAGTACTATCGCAAATTCAAATTTCTACAATAAATTAAACATAAGTATGAGGTACAAAGCTATTTTTATCAATTTATTTTACGAATTTTTATAAAATATTGCTTTCAATGGTTTAATGCATACCAATGAATATATTTAATACTTATTTTATTTATTTTGAGAATGTGTATATAAACTAAAATCAAACCTGTGGTATGACAGCCCAAGTCCTACGTTCTTCACATCTGTTTTCCTGACCGAGGGTACAGAAGTGTAGAGCATACATTCTGGTATGGTGGCCAGCATAACGCAAAACTCGTTTAGTTCTCAAGCATACTTAGAATTCAGTTTATCGACTCAATGAAGAAATGAAAGTCTGAGTTGACCTTGATCAGAATGACGACTAAAATTCAGACCTCTGCTTTGGGAGAGCAAAGCTCTACCACAAAGCCACTGTGCTTCAGAACGTGAATTTGTTAATATCAGACATCTGGGAGAGACTAGCGTTTGCAGTAATTTTTGACTGATAAAAAGATTTACGTTATGGTCTCGTATTAGCCATATGCTTTTAATTTATTTTATTGCATTTTTAGAAAAATAAAATTGTCTAATATATAAAATAATGATTGTCTACCAGAAAAATAGGTTTGTACTTTAATTATGCTTAATTACATTCAAACAAGAAAAATAAGATAAAATAACTTCAAAAAATGTGCCTATTTAAGAAGTAAGAATACAAATTTTAAAAAAATTATATGCAGTAAAATTTTAATCTTAATTTAAATATCATTATTAATATAAGGAATATGATAATATATGTGTTACACTCCGTAAATTATCCTCATTTATAGTGTACAAAAATATATTTATAGTGATATAACGGCTTTTTTCCTTGAAAACAACTGAAATAAATATGAATTTATTCCACCTTACATGAGTTTCTGCAGCATCTTCTTTATTGTCACGATTGTTTGTCTTGAAGTTTCTCAAAATATACCTGTTTATAAATATTTATAAACATGAAAAATGTTCATCATGTTTATAAAAATTTATAAACAGAAGTGAGAAGAGAGTTATGAATTAGATTTTTTCAATATTAAAGTCATAAGATTCCATGCCTAATATATAATTTAATAATGTCTAACTGAGTATATGCAATGCAAGAAAATGAAACATTCAGTAAAAGTTAATATTTTTGTTAAATATAGATGCTTGATTTCCAGGATGAATAATGTATGTAATGTTTTTTTCGTCCTTGTGAAGAATGATATTAAATTTTCAGGCGTATATATATACGAATGATGAATATATATATATATATATATATATATATATATATATATATATATATATATATATATATATATATATATATATATATATGTATATATATATATATATATATATATATATATATATATATATATATATATATATATATATACATACATATATATATATATATATATATATATATATATATATATATATATATATATATATATATATATATATATATATATATATATATATATATATATATATATATATATATATATATATATATATATATATATATATATATATACCATATACATCATTATCACCTTTCTAAGTGAAAGATTCAAAAATTAATTCACACAAAGAAAGTAGTTATGTAATATGATTGTAATTTATTTATTATTCAAAGTCACAAAGTACTTAGAATTGAAACTTTTAATTGTTTCTTGCTATATTGTTTTTAAACAAAGCAAGTTTTGATTTTCCACTAAGTAAAGAAATATAAGTTTCAAATATTCATGAACTCAGTTATTGAATTTTGTAACTGTAATTCATAGTTTCAGATCAAACATACCAATTCTTATATTGTCATTGAAAGTTGCTTAAAATATGAATTTATTATTAAAATAAATATAAAAAATAAACTATGAAGTATAGAATGATTTGACTAATTCTTTAAAAGTGTCCTTATTTATTTTAATAGTTTATACTGAATTTATCTTATTAAGAATGCAGAACATTTATATTCAAATTCTAAATTAACTTGAGAAAGGCATTTTCTCGTATAGGACTTTAAGTTTGATACAGAATATTATTCAATATATCAATGAATTGACATGTTTATAAGTCTGAAAAAAATTTACTGAATTCTATGAAATGGATTTTGTGAATATTTATCACAAATATATATACAATACATTATATGTGAACTTTACTGTTATTTTTGTTTGTTTTCATGTTGTTTATTTTTTTAAAATTTGATTTTCTCATTACTGTTATTATATACATTTAATTTAAATATGTTAATTAATGTACTGGAGATTCAAATTATTAATACTAGTTAACTCATTGACTACATGATTATTATTTCATCAAATAATAACTAATGGTAGAACTAATCTCTAAATATCTTAATTATTAATTCATTATTCAATATTTTTGAGTTAACGTACAGATAAAATATGTATCGTCTAAAAGTTGATAATAAGTTTTAATAGAACATAGTTATTGAAAATTAATGAAAATTCAAATGTCTTATCATAAAACTAATTTTTCTTTAACGGAGTACTAATAAAATTACAGTAAAGATACGCTGAGAAAAATGCAGAAATTTAACACTTGATAGACACATTGACGTTTATTTGAGCATCCAAAAATTCTTCATTTAAAACGTCTACAGTTTTGCTGATACTATGGCTTAGAAAATACTTTAGACATTGATTAATCTAATTTCCTTACGTTAGAAAATTTCTTTTGTTTCCATTTTCTGCTTTGCTTAAAGCTTGAAAGTATTCTGCATTCGAAATCATGGAATTTTACATAAAAGACTAAAACAAATCTGTTGAGCATATTTATACTTTATAAATGACTTATAGTGAAAACAATCTATTGGAATTTTTTCTTGGAATGTTATCATCAGTTTGATGTCTAATGCATCAACACTGGACATATTTTTAATAATTCTGTTGAGAAACTTTTAACACAAATTTCTGCAATGTTCCACTAAAATCAAATGCATGAGCTGAAAAAAGTATAATGAGAATACGATACAAAAATACATAGTACAGTTAAGTATAAAAATAATCGTTTTATTTAATTTTGTTCAGAATTAGAGTTAGACACATTAAACAAGACAAAGAGCAATATAGCTGATAAATCATGATAATATGGGGAAATATAAATATTTTTGAAGATAATATACGCATACATTATTACAAATATAACGAAATAATAAGCAACAACATTTCATTGTATATAAAAAACAGACCTTGAAATATCATTTTTAATTAAAATTACTACTCTCATAAATTAAATATAGCTATTTAA
Source organism: Latrodectus elegans (assembly GCA_030067965.1). NCBI lineage: Eukaryota > Metazoa > Arthropoda > Arachnida > Araneae > Theridiidae > Latrodectus > Latrodectus elegans. The sequence goes on along the minus strand of CM057822.1, from coordinate 62,595,072 downwards.
TATTATAGAAAGGATAATGGTACTGTACTTTGGAAAAATCAATTCCGTTATAGTAATAATAAAGTTTTAAATTTACGATCATACCTCCAAAAGAAAATTCCATTTCCTACTAAGCAACCTAAGCAAGTTTTAACATTGAATTCCAAGTGCCGAAGATTTAATGAGGAAATTACACTGTATTTCTTTCTGTGCTTTCTTTCACACTTTTCAAACTGAGAAAATTTGTTTGCTTTCTTTATAAAAAATACTGAAAGCAAATATTTAGATACTCTAGTTTTTCTGAAAATGATTTATAATTTGATCATTTATCTACGAAATCATTTTATATTCTGTACTTCATTTATTTACGTCATCTTAATTTAATTTTAAAAATGTATATCATTTATCATAAAAATGACTAAAACCACATTTGCTTACAAACAGAAAATACAAGCTAAACAAAAAAAAAATTCTTGTTGTTTTCACGGTGCTATTGAATGAAGTGAGAAAAAGTATGCAAATTAGTGTAATGTGGTTGAGAAACCGATCTGCCGTGAGTAGAAAAATTAGACATTATAAAAGTAGGTCTTCAGCGCACATTTATCATTCGTAACTCGTACAGAAAAGAAATCGAAGTGTCGGAAAAACTCGTTCAGCGTTGTTTGCTTTACGACTTCAAAATAGGCTTAAATTCTTGCATTAAGTTACAGAATATGTGAAGCGTTTGAGATAGTGATGTGAATGAACATACGTCAGGGCACTGGTTTCACAATTTCAGGTCTGGAAATTTGTCCCTTTCCGATGAAGCTGGAATCTTTTAGACTAGTCATCAAGTGGTTGCTTATGAATTGCTACCAACGTGCTAAAAGTTCACCACAGACCTATACTCGCAGCAACTGTAACGTGTGTAAAATGCAAATCACCAAAAAAAAACCAAAACAGTTTAATCTGTACTGTTCTTACCTCATAATTTGATCCCGTGCCAAATTATGACTGACCTTGAATCATCACTGACCTTGAATCACTGACCTTGAACTCAACTGACCTTGAATCATCAGAATACCATCTCTTTCATTCCCTAATCAATCCTCACCATTAACAAGTTTTTTCACCAATGAAGCAGACTTGCTCCAAGCAGAAAAATACTTTTTTTTTATTATTTATTTATTTATTTATTTATTTTTGCTTTCAAAACCACCGAGATTTACCACAGGGTTATTTCCCAACTGATGACATTTTGATAGAAAATGCTCGATTCCAATGATGAATGCTTCTTGATGACTAACACAAGACTATACTCTTTGAAGGCCACATTCTTTTGGTGATTAAAAACAACAAAGAATGTCATGTTTAGATTGTAGATCTATAAGTATTTGATTTTAATGCAGAAAAAATTTATATTAAAATATCTTTGAATGTGTTATTCCCCTTGTTAAGTGATTACCATTAAGTAAGTTGTTTCATTTAATTTTTCAAACATTATAAAATGTACAAAATTACCATTTGAAATATGGGATTTTCACCCCAAGGATTTCACAAGAGCTACATATTCGCCAATTTTAAATGCACAGATGAAGAAATAGAAAACATTAAACCTATTTAAACGTTTGTTATAAAAATAAAAGCTGAATTGCAAAATTAGTACCAATTTATGTTTATTTTCTGATTTTTCATCAAGGATGTTGGAGAAAATTACCACAAACAAAAAATTAGAATGTACATTCAGGATAAATTCTTGGTGTAAAACAATAAATACTGTTAAATCAAAAGTTTATTTTTATCATACAAACATTTTGTTAAAAAAAAGAAACCATATTTTTGTTATCGAATTTAAAATATATTAAATGTTTGCAATAAAAATATATCATATATGCAATTGGTTAGCATTCATACATTCCCTGTTTGCAAGGATTATATCATTTTTACAGTTAGAATTATATCTTAAGTCTAAATATAAGCTGTCTATTATCTTATATATATTTTATATATTTAGTTGTATAAAAAATAACTTGTTAAATAGAAAATATGAAATAACAAATTAATTCCATGTACATCACATGAAGATCTTTAGACAAATATATTCTGTAAATAATGTTGTAGGGCTTCTTTATCTAATGCATTGAAGAAGCAAAAGAATTTAAAAATTAACTACTTTAGGTAATTGAAAATATAACAGTTTATTTTCTTGAAAAGCTTATATTGTAACATTTAAATTTTACACTTAAATGTGCAATTATAATATCATGCGAAATTTAGAAGTTCTAATATATTACCTCAAAGATTATTTTTCATTTATACATTAACTTATATATCTTTATAACTGTTTTTCATCAGATCATCTCAGTTTTTTGAAAATCTAGAACATAGCACTTAAATCTAGAAACATGATTCCCAATGAAAAAAAAAATACAAATAATTTCTCATCTTGATTTAATTACCTGCCAAATGTTTGTCTAGAATTTAGGAAATTATTAAATTGGTTCTAAAAAATTTATGCAATTTTATTATTTAAGTAAATATTTATAATTTTAAATACTTTTAACTTTTTGATACATAAGAGAATGGAAAAAGCAATTTTCAAAAAACTGAAGTAAATAAAATTAATTATTAAGAAATATCTAAATAGTAAATATGAGATTTTTAAACTAATGTTATCTTAATATTTTCAATCACCATAATGTGATTGATTATTAAATTTTTCTATGTCACTCCCATGATAAATATTATAACAATTATATTTATCCTAATAATAATTATCTTTTAGCACTTTATTGAAAAATTCATTTAAGTAGCAAAGAAAATTAAATCATAAATTTTTTTATTTTTTGACAACTGTTATAAGAAATAAACTATGTTTTCAATCCGGGAAAAGACATAAAAACTTTAGTTTAATTATTGGTAAAATAATTTAAGAAATTTCAACTTTTCAAGGATTATTTCTACTTTATTTTTATACATGGAAATGGAGGCTGTGTTTATGCATCTAAATATACGTGAGGGATTTTTTTCAGTATTACAGAATCTACTCTTGGAGTTTCATAAGTCTAAGGAGTCTATGGACTAAGGCTTAATCAAAAGTTTTCCTAGGCTTAGATAATATTTTGCATATTGAAAAATAAATTTCGAAATAAGAGACAGGAAAGGCGATTTTTTATTCCTCGTAGTGCAGTACTTCATTTGGTTATTTTCGCTCTATTTATTCTCCTAGATTACATGAAATTTTAGATTATAAATTTTCATACAAAGAGCTCCTGCTCCGAGATGAGGAAAATTCTTCTCCAATCTTCTTATATTTTTAAAATACGAAATAACTCAGAAGAGTTCAGTGATTTTTATTGAAAAACCTTTCACTTATCTTGATGTTAAATCTCTAAAAATTGGCTGATTTCTTGTGTTTATTGAAATGTATTAATGTCTCATCAAATAAACATATTATATAAATGTAAATAAATTTTTTGAAAGATATTGCATGCCAATATGATTAAATATATATTGATATCTCTGTACTAAAATAAATTGTACTTTTGGTTTGTGAGAGAAGAAATTTATAAATTGTGTAAAATTATCAGAAGATTGCAATTAAATTTTTAATGTTATGACTTGAAATATTATATAAGGTATATAATTTAGTAAACTATAAACTAAATTTTTATTTTTGTCTTAAAGTGTTTCTTAATAATAAATATATTTTTTATTATTTTGTTTCCTAAGTTTTGTAATATGTATACTATTTATTATAGAAACATAAAGCAGTATATTTGTTGAGATAAAGTAAACGTTTTTAAACTTGTAATAATCAAAATGATATTTCAAAGTAAATTTGATAAAATAATTTCTGAAATTTAAGGTAGTTATGTTGTAATGTATTTAAATGCCTTACGATGAAAAATTAACAAAGAAAAATTTTGATTTTAAGAATTAGAAGATGTTAATCTAAATTTCTATCACCAAATGAAAGTTATGAATTACACATAATTAAACTGTCGACCAGCAGAAATACTAATATATATGGGATGAGACCATTCACACCACATTTTCCAATTAAATTTTTTTGTTACTTTTATTGCAGTAAATTAATAGTAAATACATATTTCATTTTTAATCCCTAACAAACAAACAACTTTTCACGTGGTTTATCAGAATTTGATTAAATAAGATAGGAATTTAGATTTTATTTTATATTTTATAAAAATCAGGATTGATTATTTCAAATTTGAAGGAGATATTTCGAATTCCGCATTTTGTATTATAAAGTTATAGGCGGGTTTGCATTTAGAATTATTTGTTATAATAAAGTTCTTTTTATGAAATGCCAAAAATAGTAATTAATTTTTAATATATTACGTTAGGCAAGTTTACACCAGTAATATAACTACATTTTGTGCATGTGTGTGTGGATGAGAGAGAGAGAGAGAATAAAACGATTTCATTCCCTTAATTAACAGTATGAAAAATTCATCAATTTGAAGAAAAAATGGATAACATTAATTTATTAACCAGTATTTTCATAACATATTTATCAAGTATTTTATAAAATTTTAAAAGCTAAAGTATTTTTTGTAACTTGTCTTCAATTAAACAAATGAAACGTTTAATGATTTTAAAATATTTGTTTTTGTTGTTTTCAGAGGCCGGCCAACTTGTCTAGTTGTCAGTGTGCCTGACTATGGATTGGAATGTCCTGGGTTCGAATCCCAGTTCAGGCATAGATGTACTTTCTCTCTCTATCCTGACATTGTCTTTTTCTTGTGTGTATGAATGATACCTACCCTATAAAAAGGGTCCCTAGGGCATGTGTCAGGGTGTGATGGTGGCCCACCCCCTGTGGGGCACCCGGGGCAACGCCTCGGCGGCAAAGAGGTCGCTGTTTCTGGCCGGTTCCTTGGGTATCATTGAACAATAGATTAATAGACTCTGTTGCAGTTGTAACTGTCTACAATCTGCCATTGGAGGAAAAAAAAGAAATTATTTTCAGAGTGTAATATTAAGTAATGAATTTACTGGGTGATTTAATTCTTATAAAGTAACTTTCATGAATCATTTATTCATTGTCATAAATAAAAGTTTTTATCTGACAAATGTATGTTAACATTTCAAAAATTATAATAATAACTATAGTTTAAAGCCGTGTAACTTTTGTACTAAAATGTATTAAAGATGTTACCAAACATGATATCTCTAATTGCACTAAGCACTATATGATGACGTCTGTAGGCTGCATCAATTGTTCAATATTGGGTATAAAAATATTAATTTAAGAAATAACTTCTTTAATGAAAATTTATATTATTAATAAATAGATCACAATCATTTTTATTAACAGTAGCAGGACATAAATGTTTGAATCTAATGAACAATAAGAATACCACACACACACAGTTACTAAGTACACACAAAACAAAGGAATAATTTAAATTATTTGTTACCGTAAATGAAATTGCAAAATAAATTTTTACTTTTAACCTGAAAACTTACTTAAATGTTCCCTTATTTATTTCTCTTTCATAATATGCCTAAAACTTTTAAACTGAAAATATTGTATACATCTTTATTTTTCCTATTATATACTTAAATTTTTTTCATATCAAAATGAAAGTAAATAAAGACACTCTTCCAGGAAGGCTGAACCAGTAACATTTTAACTGACAACAAAATGTCCCATTCAGTTTAGACTGCATAAACTCCTGCTTGAAAATATTGATACAGTGAATAACATTTTTCTGAAAATGAATTTACATTATCAAAAGTTTGTAGCAAAATATCTATAGCCTTTAATGTTGAATATGATTGTAATAGATTAGGAAAAACACACAATTTTTGCACAGAAATTTACCATTGGTTCTACTCTAGCCATTGTCTCAGCGGAAACAGAATCAAGTGACAAGAGCGTATGCTTATCTCTACAATACCAATGTAACGTTGCAAAAAATGCACGTAAAATATCTCTTTGAGCTTACAAGCGATTAAAATATGATGGATCATATATTTCTTAAGTAATCATCTCAACTTCTAATAAGTAGTGATGCAATTAATACGTTTATATGTAGGCAGGTATATATGGTCAAAACATTTTTAATCTTTAAAAAAAGCTGAACTAAATATTATTCCACCATTGTTTGAATTTAATGAACAACAAAAATACTGCTTGCTGATAACATGTGAAGAAAATGATGCCCAAAAGTACAGAAATATTTTGCGCAAACAATATTTTCAATTAAAAATATTAATTGTGCTAATGAACCTTCAATGAAACATTTTACTTTGAACTTGAAAACATATTTAAACGCACTATTTTTAATCTTCCGTAAAATTCTGTAATTGTTTTGTCCAAAATTGTTATACAGCTGCATCTTATATTTTTGTAACTCAAAAAAATATAGATAATTTAAATATGCCCTTTCCGACTTAAATGGATTCCTAATATCAGTTTTAATAACACTGAGTGTTATGACACAGTACCATGTCAGTGGAATCAAAAGTTAAAATATGCATAAAAACTAATTTAGAATATATTTTCCCTTTTGAAAATTTACACTATCAAGGCAGTTTTAGCAAATTATATAGCTTTGACAGAATAAATGTCTGTGATAAATGAGGAAAATCTACATATATTTTAAATAATATACCCATAAGCTATACTGTATCCATCTCTTCGATAAGGAATAAAACCTGTAACCCATGTAATACACAGGTATACACTCCACACACCACCATGGAGAGAACTCTCGGTCAACAGAGAAGTGCATAATCAGATTAACCTACGAAAATAATATTATCTATGCACAAACGTGCTTTAAACAATTAGTTCTGTGAATGCCTTTTTTAATTGAATCCTTAAAGGAAGTTACTTCAGAAAAATTGACATAACTCACTTCTTTTATAAAAAATTAATATAATTATAAGCGGTTGCAGCAAAATGTGCTCAAATTTTGAAATAATATATACACTAGTGGCCATTAAAATTGCTACACAAAGAAGGTGACATGCTACAGACGTGAATATTATACGAAAGGAAGAAGGTGCTGTGATATGCAAAAGATTAGCTTTTCAGTGCATTCAGACAAAGCAAGCGCCAGTAGCGACACCTACATTGTGTTTAAATGAGGAAATTGTTCAGCCGGTTCCTCATACACAAATTGCATTTGAACATTGTTGCATGGTGTAAAGTTGCTGTGATGCCTCGTGTAAGAAGGAGAAATGCGTACCAGCACGTTTCTGACTTTGATAAAGGTCAAATTGCAGCGTATAGGGATTGCGGTTTATTTTATCGCAGTATTGCTGCTCGCGTCGGTCGAGATACAATGACTGTTAGAAGAATATGGAATCGCTGGGTTCAGGACGGTAATACGGAACGCCATGCGGGATCTCAACGGCCACCTATTACTAGCAGCCTAGAAGACAGGCATATTATCCGCATGGCCGTAATGGATCGTGCAACCACGTCACGAGCCGTGAGTCAAAACGCGGGGTCGTTTGGAAGACAACAATTATCTGCACGAACAGTTCGACGACGTTTGCAGCAGCATGGACTCTCAGCTCGGAGACATTGGCTGCGGCTTCCCTTGACGCTGCATGATAGACAAGAGCGCCTTCAATGGTGTGATCAACGGCGAACCTGGGTGCACGAATGGCGAGACGTCATCTTTTCAGATGAATCCAGGTTCTATGTACAGCATCATGATGGTCGCATCCGTGTTTGGCGGCATCGTGGTGAACGCATACTGGCAGCGTGCATTCATCATCGTCATACTGGCCCATCACCTGGCGTGATGATATGGCGTGCCATTGGATACACGTCTCGGTTACCTCTGGCTCGCATTGACGGTGCTTTGAACAGTGCACGTTACATTTCTGGTGTGTTACGACCCGTGGTTCTACCCTTTATTCGAGCCCTGCAAAACCCTACGTTTCAGCAGGATAATGCCCGACCGCATGTTCTCGGTATTGTAGGGACCTTCCTTGATACGGAACATGTTCGGCTGTTGCCCTGGACAGCACGTTCTCCAGATCTTTCACCAATAGAAAACGTCTGGTCAATGGTTGCCGAGCGACAGGCTCGTAACCAAAAGCCAGTCACTACGGTTGATGAACTGTGTCATTGTGTTGAAGCCGCATGGGCATCTGTACCTGTACATGCAATCCAATCTTTGTTTGACTCAATGCCTAGGCGTACAACTGCTGTTATTACTGCCAGAGGTGGTTGTTCTGGGTATTGATTTCTCAGGATCTATATCAAGCCAAATTTTTTGAAAATTTAATCACTTGTTATTTGTATAATTTATTGGTCCAATAAATATCATTTTGTTATCTGCATTTCTTCCTGGTGTAGCAATTTTAATGGCCAGTAGTGTCAATGAATGTATAAGAAAAAATAGGTGCGCACGTTTCACACAAAATTGTACACATAAGTTCTGCCATTCCATCTTTCCTGACAGGAATTGTAACAGGTAATTCACGATACAGGTGAAGATACTCTGTATTACCAAGGATAACTTCAACGATGTCGAAATAATGCAACGGAATCTCTTATAAACAGCTGAAAAAATTTAGGATATGTTTATCTAATTTTTCATGAAAGTTATAAGGCACAATAGAGCTCATGCAAACTGATTTTGGTAAATTTATGAAGGAGTTCTATATTTGAAAAGTAAAAGCCTTCAATGACAGTTCAGCAAATAAAGACTGGCTTTTGAAAAAATTCGTTTCATAAACTTATTTCTTAATTTATTTTCTTATTGTTTTAAATTTTCAGAATTTTTTTATATAAGAAAATTGTTAATCATATCACCATAAGGAATTTCAATCATTTGTAATATAAAAGCATTTATTACGTTAAAATTGTTTTTTCATTTATCAAATGCCTTCTGATAAATTATGAAATTCAGGTAGTAAACCATTCAAAATAGAAAATTAATAAACCGATTTTTTTGTGTTTTTAGTGTGTTTAGTAATTTAAATATATTTGCGCTTACAAATGTTTTGGGTAAGATAATTAAGATTAAAATGATACCGGACAATATTATTTTTCAAAACATTTACAATAATAGATTTATCAAATAACGTTTTCCTTACTAATACTTTTCTTCTTTTCTTTTTCCATTTAGTCTAGAGTAAAAAATTTATCTTAACACAAGATTGAACTGAATTATATGAACAAAAACACTTTTATATCTATAAACACTTAATTTGAATAATTTATTTACATTCATTGAATTATATATATATATATATATATATATATATATATATATATATATATATATATATATATATATATATATATATATATATATATATATATATATATATATAATTTATAAAATGAAATTTTAATATTTCCCTCAAATAATTTTACACACTTATGAGAATTATTTGTATTTATTGATGCAATATAATAAGAAAAAATGAATATTTTCTAATAAAATTTAATAAAATAAATGTGTGTGAAAATTTATTTAAGCATTTTCAAATCTTCTTTCCCTTCAAGTGACATATTTTTTAATTTTTTTTATTTATTTTTTTTTACTACGAAAGAAAACTCAAGCATCTTTTATTTTCTTCCTTCTTTGTAACAATTTATACAATTAATGTCAATATCTAATGGAAATTGTTACTGTCGTAGACAAGAACATCCTTTTTTTTTTCCTTTCGCGTACTACAATGTTATATATTTTGCATATTTTCTTAATAAGTTCTTTTAAGGAAAATCCTTTATGTCAAGAGTTTTCACATATAATATAAAAACTATTCAAGAATGAATGAGAAAATAATTCTTGGAAAGGATGAAATATAAATGTGCACGAAAAATGATATCTAAAAATGTCATCTTAAATTTTCTTTCTCATAAAATAAAGTACCGCATTGTCACATGAGATTTTTAGGATTCCTTTACATAAAACTATTTAACGAAAATATTTTCTTTGTTTCATATTTTATATACATTATTCGGTTACTTATGTATATTAATAAAATAGATAAACTTGAATTGTAGTGAAAAAATTTCATAAAAGAAATTGTGAATCGTTTTATTTTTTCTTGAGAAGTTTTAGAATGTGCTAATTTTTTTGACTTGAATGATTTTGAGCGCATGCGCGTGTATGTGAGAGAGAGAGAGAATTTTGTTAAATACCAAGAGTATAGCAGCACATTAGTGAAATGTCCAAGTATACATAAATGTTATTGAATATGCATTTAAATATAAAAATCCTTTCCAAAGGGAAAAAATACAAAAAAGACGATTTTCAGTTGTTTCGTTAAAAATGAGAATAGCAGGCAAAATGTGACTCTCACATGCATTGAGTAAATTGAATAAGCATGTGTGAGATTTTTTAATTCTGTAATTTTTCCAAATGGACTTTGTCGGAATGCATTATTTGGAAAACTTCTACGAGTAATGAGAAATCAATATATTTTAATAATTAATAATGTAAAAAGAAATCATTACGTGAGTCTTCTGAGACAACAATATCAACATCAACAAGCGCCATTTAATGTAAATATTTTGTAGTAACATCTTGTGAGATATGTAGATTGTATAATATCAAATGCTGCTGCGGTCTAATAGTGTTGTGTCTAGGGTAAATTTATGCTCTGCACACTATGAGTAATAATTAAAGCAAATTAATTAGCGTTATTGAAACTTTACCAATTTTTGAGCAACATGTTTTTGGATAATAATTAAGAAATAAGAAAGTAAAGCAATTCTTTGATAATAGGTAAAAACTAAGCTGAGAAGAAAGATTATGCTAATTTACGCGGCATTTGTACATCAAACACAAAATAAAATATCCTGAGATTGTCTTTAGAAAACATACAAACTTTCTGTGATTGCACAGTTTTCTTTAATCTATGTTTCTTACAGCCAAACATGAGATTAAGATTTTTACCTTCATTTTCATCATACTTTCAATGTTTATAACAACAATGTTCTGAATATTGTATTTGTTCTCAGCAATAAATATACTGTTGTTGTTAGTAGTCTGGTAAGATCAACAGCTAACATTTGAAAAAATATAAGTACAGACAACTAATTAAGATTATGCACGTAGTAGTAGGCACAGTTACAGCGAATAAACTTATTTGTAAATTTTATCAAATATTGCTGACTTGAAAAAACGATGAGTTAAAAACTGCTGCAATAAGGAATTACTGTTTTCATTTCTTTGACCTTGGAACAGAATGAACGACTTTTGTTTTCCATCTTCGCCAAAACGAAAATGTAATTTGAATGTGGTTTCTTTATATTGATAAAACAATATATGAATATTCCGTGCTTTTGAATAAAACCTGAGGTCGTGACATTTTTAGACACAGGAACGATTTACATTATTAATAAATAATGTCTTCACTTAGTATTATGTATAAAAATGTTTGATCATAAACATATGATTTAATCTCACTTAAATATTTCGTACTTGTTAAATTGATGTTGAAAATAAAGTACTTAACAATGATATTAGATTATTTTGTACATTTTTGTTTCAACACCAAAATTTGAGCTTCAGGTAATTTACAGTCTCATCACATTTAAATTTGCTTTAATATTTTAGATTTTGTTAATGTACTAAATTTTATTATTATGAATGTGCTATTGATATTTTAACTTATGCTTAGTTATTTTCTATTTTTTCAGTTTCTTCATCCAATTTTTATAAGAGTACATTTGATTTTTATGCATTTTGCTTAAATATATATATCGACTAATATACATAGCATTACCAGGTCAGTTATATAGCTATAATTTTCATTCTCAGGTGCATACTTTCATATTTCCAGAGGTTCGTGAATTACATGAAAGGGAAAACCAAATTAATTGCTATTTCTTGGATTAAAAAGACATTTTTATATAAACATCATTTGATCATTTAAAAAATTTGGTAATTATTTGAATTTGTTTTATTCACATTTCTTTCGTTTAGAACTCGAACAACATGAAAGAAATATTTTTATATTTTAATAATTTGTTAACTAGAAATACACGCTTCATATATTTTAAAAATTTGTTATGATGCATATCATTATATAAATGTAAAAAAATAGATATTCGTTTTATTTTATTATAAAATGCAAAGAAAATAAAAAAATTATACTTGTTTAATAATGTTTTATTTTTTCTTGAAATTAGAAGATATAAATGTAAATGTATGAATTTCTTAAGACACTAGATGTAACAATGGATAGTAAATTTTAATAATAATACATGGTTTGAAAAATAATCAAATATTTTATTTATAATAGGAATTGTAAAGTATTGATTCATTACCAAAAACATCTTGTGGAAAGATACAATCAAAGATAATGTGGATAAAAACGTTTCCAATAAGTTTAAAGATTTATTTTTTAAAATAAAATTGGAAGCCCCAAACCCGTCGATTACTTGTCCAAAGAAAATAGGAAAAAGAAGACTTCTACCTTTTGTAAGAGTTTTAAGCAAAAAAATATGAAAATGAATGAAAAAAGTCACCATTCATCACTTGTAATAAGAAATTCCGATTTTTCTTGATAGGAACTTCGATGTAAGTAGAAAGTCATGTTAAAATGAAATGTCTATGTTTTTTTTTTTAAAGTTTCAATTCACCATGCCCACTAAAATATTCTTAAAAGTATTTTATCCTCATTTGCAAAAAGTTAGGTTTTTCTTAAAATCTCGAATAATTTATTAATATGCAAATTTAACTGAATAGTTTCGTATTTTGAAAGTCATTTTAATTTCTACAATTCTTAAATTTTAGCTCTGTATATTATTATGATTGACATATTATGTTTTCTTCATCCTTTTATTTTGAAAGTCATTTTAATTTCTACAATTCTTAAATTTTAGCTCTGTATATTATTATGATTGACATATTATGTTTTCTTCATCCTACTGACTATAAATATATAGCAGATACTATTGTTTTTAATATGCGGATTTCATTAAAGTCTTTGCTTTCAATTTTGAATTATGTATATTTATATTCGTTCTATAAAAGCAAATGTTTAATTGCTGCTTTTGTTTCATACAATTTAAATGTTAATGCATAAAATTCCCAAGTCTATGTATTTTTACATTGAAATAAAATAATTTATATCTTCAACACATGTGCACCATACAAAATAAATTATAATTTAGTATTTTTGTTAATTTTTTGAAACAAAAACATCAATGTTAATTATTTAGAAAATTAATTGGTGAATTCTAGAGACAAATAAGAGTTATCATACTTAAAATATTTAAGGTACGTCATTATGCTTCGGAATATATGCTGTAATACATAACTTGAAGATGAATCATTTACTACAGTTACTTTAAATCTATCATTTCTTGCGCACTTTATATATGAGACATTTAATTCCATATAAAGATTTAAATTCTTCCAAGAAATATTCAAAATTTTCATTCGATGGAGCAGACATGGCTTACAGATTCTTGTTAAAAATTTTTGTTAAAACACTTTTTTTAACTTGCAGATACTTCCCATGTTTATGTAAGTAATAAATGTAATACTGATTTTTATCATTATTGCTTAATAATAAAACGTTTTACTAAATTCTAAATATAGAATTCGTAGATATTTGTGAGGAATTTTGAGGGTCATTATTTATTTATCAATTTGTAACTTATAAAAGAATAACAACTATAACAAATAATAAAAATATTAACATATTTAAACGCTCGATATTCGACACAATTTAGACACATCTAAGATAATATAAATATTCAGCTATTTTGTGCAATTTATTAATAAGTCTTGATAAAATTCAAAATACTATTACTTTTATTCGTCTTTCATGCAAATGTAAAATTTCTTATATCCATTAAAAAATCAAAAAATATTAAAAGTTATGTCTTATAATGATACATAAATTAATCTAAGAATACCGATAATTCTATTGTGATCGTTACATTTGTGTGATAAGACTTTACAAATTTAATCAAATTAACTAACTTATATTTTTTCTGCAAGAATTCTTTCACAAACAGTGAGTAAGCATCCTAATATAAATTAAAAATCCAATAATTACATCAAAGTCAATCCATATAAAATGTGTTATGTAAAAAATATTAAAATAAAACAATTTATAAGACATTGATGGAAAAATAAATTAAATGTTATTGTTTCTAACAGTATATTTGTCTCAAAAATTAAGTACAATGTCAAAGGAAAAGTTTTATTGCATGAGATACCATTGCGATATATTCTAAATATGTAGCACTCATCTGGTTTAATAGGTATAAAGAAATAAGTTCCTTAAGTAGCTCAAAATAATTTATTACAATTTAGGGTACAGTTTGAGTACAACACAGAATTACATCTAAACATATAAAGTTTAGATGTAATTCTACAAATAAAACAAAATTACCTCTAAACATATAAAGTGAAAGGGATAGGGTAAACATGAGAGTCATATTGATAAACGTCTCATTCCTACGGTTGCTGGAGAATGGCTGCCTTTCTTGTTAATGATGTCATGGGTGGTGTTGTAGACAGGGGGCGCTATAGACTCTCCCTTTGTCTCCGCTGACCTCACCAAGGAGACAGGATTTAGATTAGGAAGCTTCTGAGGCTGTCGACGTAATCTTCCTCTATTTTTCAAATGGTATACTGGCCCTTTATCTCTAGATGATTGTTGACAGGGCTTCAACAAACTGATATAGTAAGTACCGAGTACTTGATAAGAGGCAGCACGTTCTGCAACATCATAAGTATTTGGTGACCTATTCGTTAATATGATATAAGGTCCTTCACACTTGGGCATAAATGTTTTACTTGTTTTGGTTTTGGACTTGCTCAATGGGTGTAAAGTGATCCAAACTTTATCGCCTGGTTGATAATAAACGCGTATATGCCTCTTGTCAAAGTACTCCTTTCTAGCATCTTGTTTTTGCTCTACACGCTCTCTAATTATGGGTGTAAGGCGTGCAAATTATTTCAAGTAAGGTGTTATCTCCGCAACGAAGTTATCGTTATCAATGACAGCTCTAATATCATGATTGACATCATATATGGTTCGAAGCTCTCTTTCAAACTGAAGGTAAGCTGCCGTATGACCTGTAGAATCACATTTTGCGGTGTTTAAAGCAAAACGTATCATGGATAGTTTGTCCTCCCAAGTATCATGCGAGTCACCCACTAGAATTGCTAATTTGGGTTTTAGATCTCGATATTTTCGTTCAGCAGGATTTGATTGAGGATGGTATAAAGGTATAAGATCTTGCTTAATACTCAGGTCTTATCAATTTGTTGCATTTCAGCACTGACGAATTGTACACCGTTGTCTCTGATTAGTCTTCTAGGTAAGCCATAGCGTAAGAAGATTTCTTCTATCAATATTTTAGAGCAATTGACAGCTGTGGCATCTTTTAGGCAAAAGGTTCGACACATCTTGTACTGGTATCTTCAACAAGAAATATCCATTTTTTCTCAGTTGGGGTCTCTGGGAGAGGACCAAACAAGTCTATTGCCAACGTCTCAATTCTTTATGAATAAATAGGCATTCCGAGTAATCTAGCAGGTTTCTGGTTGTTAGATTTGTACCGGTTAAATTCAGCACAACTTTCACGTATTCGGCGATAAACTTTCTCATGCCAGGAAAGAAATACCTAGAAGCAATTTTATGATACGTATTCTCAGCTCCACAATGTCCTGCAATGGAAGAATTAGGATATTGCTATAGGACACGTTCTAGCTCGTGACAAGGGACAACTAGATGTGCTTACTCTGACTGTGTTTCAGGCGAATATCGATACAGTATTCCCTGTTTCATCAGATAACCTCTACTAGTCCAATTTGCATGATTTTTATCTTTCCGTTCACTTTCAAAGCAATCTATGAACTTTCTTACATCCTCGTCCTTCAATTGTTCTTCGCGAATGTCTTTAGATTTCCAGGATGGTAAATCTATGGATATAGTGTTCGAGTTACAAACAAATTTGTCCTCTGTATCAAATGGTCTGAACAGAAGATCTGCAATTACTTTAGATCTTTATGGAGTGTGAAAATTTTTCTGGTGATCTGACTGGATTTGAAGAGCCCATCGAGCTAAGCGTCCGGATGGCTATTTAATACTCATAGCCACTTCAAGGGTTGGTGATCTGATGCAATAATGTTTTCTTGATTTTCCAAATTGCAATGGAACTTCTCAAGTGTCTTATAATAATGTTAGTGCTTTTCTTTCGGTAGTTGAATAATATCTTTCTGCCAAATTGAGCAGTCGACTGCTCAATCACAAGCTCTTCCGGTTTTTCTCCTTGGATAAAGACTGCTCCTAGAGCGTAATTAATCGCATCAGTTCTAAGAGGAATGATTTAGATTTATCTGGCTGAGACAACACAGGTGGTGAGATCAGCCGTCTACTCTTCAAATGATTTCTGCTCTGTATCACCTCATGTCCATTGTCTATTCTTTTTAGCTAAGCCACTAAGGAGCCTAGCAACTTCAGAAAGATGGGGAACATATCTCCGAAACCAGGAACAATTCTGTAGGAAGGACTGAACTTCTTTAGCACATTTTGGTTTTGGAATTTTTTGAATAGAAGATACTTTGTCAGCATCCACTTCTACACCCTTTTCAGTTATCCAATGACCTAAATACTTCACTCTGTCACAAGAAAAATTGCATTTGCTTCTATTAGCATTCAGCTTAAATATAGAAAGTCTTTCAAACACTTTTAGTAAATCTGATAAATGTTTATCAAAGTTTCTGATAAGATAATGATATCGTCAAGGTATGACAATGCAAACACATCTTTGAGACCAGATCTAAATTTATCAATGAGACGTTAAAAAGTTGTGTGTGCGTTGCGCAACCCAAAAGGCATACGTAAAAACTTAAAAGTTCCAAATGGACAAATGAAGGTAGTCTTCTCTTGGTCTGATTCATGAACATTAACCTGATGATAATCAGATCTTAAGTCTATCGTAGACATGTATTTCGTCGACTTGCCTTCAGTCAATAAATCATCCATTGTAGGTAGTGGATAGTTATCCGGAATAGTCGTTCAGTTTAACTTGTGGTAATCAACACGCAATCTGATTTTACCGTTTGGATTAGGTACTAATATCAGAGGACTTGTATAAGGAGATTTACATTCCTCAATTATTTCTTCTGTTAGTAAGGAATCTAGCTCTTTCTTTAACAACTCTTTCTTTGCAGGTTTCATTCTATTTGGAGGTTCAGCAACAGGTAGGCTATTTCCAGTCTGGATTCTATGTTCAGTAAAAGGAGTAGGTTCTCCCTCTGGCTTGAAGTTATTTTCAAATTCTTCCAGTAATGAATTTAATTTGTGACGTTTTTCTCTTGTCAAGTATTTTCCTTCATCATTCCTCAATTTCACGCAATTAGAGGTTTCTGAAATTTCAGCAGATATATCAGGAGAAGTTAATTCCTGTGACATTATTACTTTTGCAGTACTTACGGTTTCAGATGTTTCATGATAAAATGAGTAATGTCTGTGTGGATATTCACTAAAATGCCAAGTGCCATTCTGAATGTTAAGCACAATACCAGCAGCTTGGATAAAGTCATGCTAAGCAATGTTCTATTGCATTTAGCGTTTAGTAACGCAATTAATTCCATGCGAACTTTCTTTCCTACTACATTAAGATTTACGTCATTTGTCAAAGCAGGGAAATTTCTTTCTTTTCCATCGGCAAGTACCATTGTAATATTCTTCTTTTGAAATTTGAAACCTTTCTCTTTCAATAAAGTATAAAATCTCTCTCCCACAATGAAATTTAATGCGCCTGTGTCGGCACAAAAAGCTGCTTTTTCACCACAAACAGTCAAAAAAATTGAGCTGGACAATGAATCTGAAGCTTGTGTGGTATACAACTTTACACCATTAACAATTGTTTTAGCCTCTTCTTTTAGTTTGTTGCACTTAGGACACTTAGACTGATTAAAACCAGGAATACCACATCCATAGCAATGAAAAGAAAATTTTCTTTATGGTTTGTCTTTAGCAAATTTTGGACTTTCATAGTTGGAATATTTGATTTTGTCATTTTCCCTAGAATTAGAAGGCTAATAGTTTCTCTCTGAAGCAGATTTAACATGTTTTTTTTAAATTTGGCTTTTTAGCAAAGATAGGGGAATTTTTCTTCATTGCCAGTATTACATTTTCATAAATGTCAAGCTTTTCTGCAAGTTCTAAAGGATCATTCAGCTCTGACCATTAATCAACAAAATGTTCTCTAACCTCGGGAGATGTTCTTTTTTTTTTAACTGGTCAGCAATAATTAAGTCTTGCAATTTCTCAAAAGTGATGATATTCAACTCTTTTAACCATCCTTCGAAATACGGTTTAATTTCAAAATAGAAGTCTTTCCATATTACTTCTGCACTTTTTCTATTTTTCGAGAACATCTGCCGAAACCTATCTGATGTAAGTCTATAACGCTTCAAGAGCATCTATTTCGCTTTTGAACAGTCTTTAACATCTTCATTTTCTCTAGCAATTAATTCATTTATTTCGGCTGGCAATTAGCCTATCAAGTACGGCATCCAATTCATTTAAGGTATATTCACTAATTTTAATTGACGTTCAAATACTGTCAGATAAAGTCCTATTTCATTTTTATTGGTATTAAATTTTGGGAGAATAAGATTCAGATCCCAATTTGTTTTCTCTGTTTCACTGACTGGAGCTGTGGCAGTGGAGGAAAGTATCTTCTGAGCTTCCACTTGAAGTTTTTAGCGTTGCAATTGATACGCTCTCTCTTTTTCAATGAGTAGTTGTTCCTCTTCCTTTTCTTTGTCTAGTTTTTCTTCCTCAGCATCTTGCTTGGCAATTCTTTCGAATTCAGCTTGCTTTTCTTTTTCAAGCCGTTCCTCTATAATATTAGTTAGCATACTTTCACTAATTCTTCATTATAATCTTTTGAATTAGTTATAATATCTTTCAGTTGAATTACTTTTAGATCATCTGCTACCCTAGCCCCATTTCTGTAGCGAGGTTTCACACACACAACTCCTCCTTTTTCACTTTCCCAAGGAATGATATTTTTGCATGTGTTCTGTTTTTAATAGTTCTGAAGTTATTTTCAACTGATTTTAAAATACTGATTTTTTTAATATATGGTTCTTTATTTTAGTTGAAATGAAATTTAAACACCATCAGTAAGTACAGTATTATGTGAAAATATAAACATTTTAACATTAAATATAAGTGAAAAGCAACCTCTTATTATTTATTCAAACATTTATTGCAAATAAAATTAACTATTTAATTATTGTTAAAGAAATAAAAATATTCATATGACATTCACCATCATAAAATAATCAAATCAATTTAATTATATTAATCTTACTAAATTTATAAGAAATCAACTCTTATTATATATTTCAAATCAAACAAAGCCAAAACAAAGCATTTCAAAATTCTACCAAAAAACTTTTATTTTCGTTTCATTTATACCTTTTTACTTTCGTTTTATAATTAGCAATAATCACTAAATGTACCTTTGTTTATAAATTATGTTTTATCAATACTTTAATTCCAACATTCAATAAATCAAAATATATTAATTAAGATAACTTAATCATATGCATGCAAAGAATATTTTACATATAAATAACAAAAAATGTTTTATTGACTTTTTATTTTTTTTAACTTTTTAAAGTCCTTTAACTTTCTAAAATATCAATTCTGATTTAGTTTACCGAAATATTAATAATTATTTTTATCTTAATATATAATCTTAAATATGCAGAGAGAGAGGGAAAAACAACACGTTTTCATTCTTTATTCAGTGAAACCACTAACTAAAAGAATAAACTCTATAAGATTCTAAACAGAAAGTGAATGACGAAAAAATAAAATAAAAATAAGCATTAATATATACTGAGATCATAGATAGTGAAAAGCTGGACAGAGAGGCGTTTATGAAAGCAATAACAACAGTTGTTTGCGACGCCTTGTATCGTGTTTTAAATCAAAACAAAAATATCATCGCATAAAAAATGCACAGTCATCAGACAATTAAATTATGTTAGAACACTCAATATTAAAACACTATCTCAGTGTAAAGAAGATATTTTCAAATATAATATTCAGAATTAACAGATATTTTTTACTTATTTTTCCTAATGTTCTTTACATATAATTCACGCACATATACTATAATACTTCAAATATAATAATAAAATAAATGTTTCTTTTAATTCAATACTCTAATGCAAAATATTCTGTATTTAATAAGATATGAAACACATCTACCGAATCAAGCAAATAACTATACTGGAAAGTAATAATACTGTTCTAAATTCAAGAACATAAAATAATACTTTTATCCAAACGCAACAACTTATAAAGAAACTTTTTATACAGTTTTATATTCAAAAGTGCTTAAACATTAACACTCATTAATTACTTCCTTAATTGTAATTTTTCACACTTAATTAGGAGATATTAGAAATATAATATATTAACAGAAAATTATTTGGAATTTTAAAATGGGAAACGGTATACTCCAATTGAAGGAGACACTCCAATTGATCCACTATCTCGGATGAGATTATATTTGTCATGAATCCATAAAACACAACACATCAGGAACCTGTAAAATTTTTGAGTTCCCCTCCAACAACGAAATTTAATTCTGGGTAGAATTTTTTAACAGTGAGAAGAAACTCGAACTCGGACCCCACTTTGGGCGCCAATATTTTATATTGTAGGACTTATCTGGTTTTATGGGAACAAAGAAATAAGTTCCTTAAAAAGCTCAAAATAATTTACTACAATTTAGGGTACAATTTGAGCCCAGCACAGATACATATACTATAAAAAAAAGAAAATTACATCTAACCATATAAAGTGAAAGGGATAGGGTAAACATGAGAGTCATATGGATATACGTCTCATTCCTACGGTTGCTGGAGAGGGACTGCCTTTCTTGTTGATGATGTCATGGGTGGTGTTGTAGACAGGGGGCGCTATAGACTCTCCCTTTGGCTCCGCTGACCTATAGGACACGTTCAAAAAATTTCTTTCGATAATCCTTTATTGTAGGGATTACTGTAGGTTACCGCATGGCGTTCCGCATTACCGTCCTGAACCCATTGATTCCATGTTCTGCTAACAGTCATTGGATCTCGACTGACGCAAGCAGCAAAACTGCGATCAGATAAACCGCAATCCCGGTACGCTAAATTCAACCTTTATCAAAGTCAGAAACGTGCTGGTACGCATTTCTCCTTCTTACACGAGGCATCACAACAACTTTTCACCAGGCAACAACGTTCAAATGCAATTTGTGTATGAGGAACCGGCCGAACAATTTCCTCATTTAAACACAACATAGATGGCGCTATTGGCGCCTGCTTTGTCTGAATGCGGTGAAAAGCTGATCATTTGCACATCACAGCACCTTCTTCATTTCGAATAAATTTCACGACTGTAGCGTGTCGCCTTCTTAGTGTAGCAATTTTAATGGCCATATATATATATATATATATATATATATATATATATATATATATAATTATTAATTTCATCAGTTAGTATTTAATGTACAGATGTATGGTGTTTTAAAAGTGTCATGAAGCTACAGCTACAATTTAAATGTTTAACATATTGGAAATTCAGATCACAAACAAGGCGAGTGGTTATAGATTTACAGATCACAAATGACTCTATATTGCTTTTGTGCTATTAAACTTTCTTGTATTGCCGGCCAACTTGTCTGGAGGTCAACGTGCCTGACTTCGGATAGAAAGTTCTGGGTTCGAATCCCGGTTCAGGCATGGATGTACCTTCTCTCTCTTTCTCTATCCTGTCTTTTCTTCGTGTGTGAATGAGGTATGAATGGTGCCTACTCTATAAACAGGTCTCTATGGCATATACGAGGGTGCGTTGGTGGCCCACCCCTTGTGGTGCACCCGGGGCATTTCCTCGGCGGCCGAGAGGTTGCTGTTTCTGGCCGGTTCCTTGGGTATAATGGGGCAATACATCCTGATATACCCCGACCACTGGGGGAAAAAAACTTTCTTGTATTTGTTGCTCTGTGCAAAACACTATATATCTTCCTAAGGATCAATATAAATGCTAGAAAATATGGATTTACATGAAAATGGATGTATAAAGCAACAAATACTGACAAGAAACACTAGTGATAACAATTTTCTAATATAATTGAAAACAATTCAACGAAAAATGTCTTCCTTAAAATTTCAAGATTCGTGTATCTTTAAATCATATAAAATGCATAAATTGAAAAGAATAATTTCTTTAACAATTTGCTTTCATATATATTCAAAATATGTTCTTGTTGTATTTTAAATATGGGAATTAAATATCAGAAGTCATTGTACAAAATTTCTTTTCGAGAAAAAGTATTTGAAGTGAATTTTAATATACTTGAGAACTTTCTCTTATGTATTTAATTAAGAGGTTTTTTTTTAACAAGTATTCTTATAAATTGATGTTATTAAAGGATATAATTAAGATACTTATATAATGAATTCAAATTCAAAAGTGCAAAATTAAAATTTTTTTTTTGAAAAATGTAAATGCAATCCATTTTTAAAAATATTGATGATACTATAAGGGCGGGTAAATTACTCAAATATTCAAATGAAAAAAATTTTTAAGAAAAGAAATAACTGGAAATCCAATCGAAGTTTAGTAAATTATTGCTAATGAGAATCTATTCATTAGGAAAGTCTTGAATTTTTTTTTTTTTAAATTAGTAGAATTTACTGATATCCTTTGATTTCCAATTCTGAGTTAACTAGTTTAATTTATTTTATTTTATTCCAAGTTTATTTCATTGCTCATCTGAAAGGAATAAATGTATTGAAAGTATCATTAAACTGAGGAAAAAAATTTAATTTGAAGAAGATAGCTAGTAAAAAGCTCTTTCGTAAGGAAGAACATAGCAAAACTTCATTAATTTTTTTCTCTAGAGTAACATTTCTCTAGTGAATTTTATAAATATTCTAAAATAGGTGAATAGCAATATATTATTCATTTTAACATATTATTTACCTATTTAAAAATTAAATTTGATTGTAAAATGAAGTTTGAGAATTAGAAATTATTATTTTATGTAGTACGAGAATCGCACACACATGTTTTAAGTAGTATCTGAAAACTGCAACGAAATATGTATGTATAATTATATATATATATCAGTAATTTGAGAGTAGACAAAAATGATATTAAGAAAATATAATTGTTAATTAAATTATAACGTGACTTTTTTTTACAAACCTTACATCAGTTAAACAAGATCTATTACATATATATTTAAGTTTGTTTTTACCTCTAAAAACTCTTCCTCTAAATTTGACTTATTTAGAAGTAATATACCATTAACTTATATATGTTTGAAACATTGCAAATTATTTGAGTGTATGAATATTGAAAAACATTGCTCACTATTTGATATACATGTTGACAAGATTGCTTAAAAACTGTAATTTACAGATTAAATAAAATAATGTGAGAGCAAAAGCATGAAAAAAAATTATCATTTCTATTAAATGTCAACCATTTTACTATACAATTGTAATTACTTTTTAAACATAACACGATAAAATCCCAAAAGCAGATCGGAATCAGTAATTTTTTTTTTTGAATGCGAATTTTACTTTTTTTTCATTTCAATTTCATAAAGAAAAATATATGAATAAGTGTTTTATTAACTCGTATCATTTAACAAATTTATTTATTTATTTTAATAGCAAAGTTTTTAATGTTTATATCTGAAAAACTTCATTGCAAAGTTACTTAAAACAAAAATTAAACTTTCATAAAAATCACGACTAATTGAACGAATTTACTCTATAGAAAAATAATAAGAATTTTCTATTCAGTCAAGAATTATTTTTCGTGAATTTAAAATTTAATATTATATGGTTATAAATTGTTCAGAGTAAAATTTATAACTAAAACAAATGGGAAAAATAATTAATGAAAGTTTTTGTGTATTCCCCTATTATAATTAAAATAGCAAATATAACGTGATTCTGAAAAGTGCTTGATATAATTACATACTTCATATTTCGTAAACGTTTTGTAACTTGTTTAAATGAGTGAAGAATTGCGGAAGTACTGTATATAAAATTTAGGAGCACTTTATGAGAAATAGTAAGACAATTTCCTTAGGAATATTTAAAGTTGTATACATTTTGCTACGCAGTATTATGTTACTGGATGCATATTTTTGTCATCTGATGAAACTGAGAAGTCATTTAATTTACCTACTCGCAATATAATATGGCGTGTGATGCTAGTGATGCTGTCAAAATAAACTTGTAACATTCTTTTTATGCCACGTTCCACCACTAAAAGAATTCGGTTGATACAGAACTTCTAACTCTTGATAATTATACCAATTGTTTCTCATAATATACAGTAACTACTTTCATTTATTGTTTTCTATAAAAAATCTCTTTTTTTTTTATTGATATGACAAACTTTTGAAATATTGAGTGTACAAATTACTGAAAGTATGTTTTATTTCATATAATATGATTAAAAAGATTGTTTAGACTTGTATTCAGAAAATAGTCATAATAATAAAAACGAAAAATCGTATTAAAATAGGTAAATTTAATTATTTCTTCTTTTGCATTTAGCACCTAATACATGTTAAAAAATCAACAGATTTTTACAATTTAAAGGGATACCATATTATATTAGTCATATTTGCAAACATTAATTAAATGGTTTCATTTTCAGCATTCATTGTAGAATGTCAACCAACAGTTTGAGTCCAGACAGAGCACTTTGTACATATTTGTATTTCATTCATCAAACAACATAACAAAAGAAAAGTTTTACAGTTAAATTTTCAAACAGTATATTATACTTACAAATATATAATAAATGAATAATTTAAAGGTTTAAAATGACTTGAAACCAAATAAAATAGTCCCTTCATCAAATTGTGAAGCTGTGTTTAAAGTTCTCGAAAGCGCACTAATTTCGTAAGTTTTTATTAATTCACCTAAGAAAATGCTTCTTTGATATGCATAAAAAAATTAGCATCGATTTATTTTGTAGTTTTTAAAAACAGTTATTTTAGAAAAAAAATTAAGAGTTTTTCCTTTCTAATTATTTTTAAGCATTAATCAAATTTTTAAATGTGCTTTTAAAAATTAATGTCAATATGTAAACAAAAGTGTAAAATGCAGTTACTTTTCAAAGACTAATTAATGATTGATTCTGAAAATTTGGAATTAAAAATTTTTATTTTTGTATTTGTTGATATTACTTAAAAGGAATTCAATAAAAAATTCATAAAAATCCTTGTGGAAAAAAATTTATCTAGGAAAATGTACAATGCTTTATTTATCTAAATAAGAAATTATTTTATCTCCAAGATGAAACTTGCATTAAAAATATAAGAAATCTTATAGCATTTAAAAAAATGTAATTAATTGCGATTTACATAATGTCTGTAAAAAATTATTTGGTACATACGTTTTTTATATCTTCATGTTCTATGTTAGATGTTACTTTAATATTAAGTGGAAAATTACGTTGCATATTTGATATGCTTTTAAAATTTATATAAATAATTAAAAAATTGATAACGTAGCTATACCAATAACTTTAATTGAAAAAGATTTTTTGAGCTTAACACTCAAAGGATATTCAAGCAGTTTATATATAATTTATGATTTAACAAAATTAAGAAAGATCAGTTAATTCCCATTTAAGATATATAAACAGAATCAATAGACGAATAGATATTAAAAAGAAAATCTTAAAATGTAAAATGTTGGTTTTGAAATAACAAATTGTGAAATGTAGGAAATTTTAAACAAATAATATTAAGATTTGTTTATTTGAAGCAGAAATTAACCAATACAATTCAATAAAATCTTTCAAATTTTTTCTCACTACGTATACCTAAATGAAACTATTAAAATGGCACAAATTAATAAATGAGTCTATAAAGGCTAAAGGGTAGTTTATACATTTGCTTAATACATTATCAAAGTGTCTCAAACGTGATTAAATTAAAACAGTTAATTACTTACATAATGAAATTAGCTAAGATCGTTTGTTCAACTCTAAATTAAGATGCATAAAATCTAAACCTAACACACAAAGCATTTATATTATTTTTTTCCAGGGCTTAAAAATAAAGACTATAAATCTAATTATTTTTTAATTGTTTTTAAAAAAGTAAATAAATTTGAGATGTTTTGCAGAATTTCTTCATATGCATTTAATTACTTCAGTTTTGTGTTTATTTTTTTAAATTAAAAATTTTGACTATGATAATTTTTTATCATAACATTAAATTGTTTAATTTTCCAAGCCATTCTGAATTTTGCATTTAGTTTTTAAATTCTTATATGTTTCATCTCTACAGATTTGATTAATATTACTCAATTAAAAGAAGTTATTTATTATATTACTTTAATTCCCATACGATTTGCTCTAATTACAAATATACGTAAAATCAAAAAATGCGTAATTTGCATTAAAACACATGTTAGATTTCAGAAAATTAGTATCCATTTCACAAAATTGTAAACATTAATATACACTAATTAGCTCAATCCATTAAAATATAATGATTCTAATTTCCTCTTAAAATACTGCTTGTTAAATGAATACAATTTCTAACTAATTAAGTATTAGACTGCAATGTAAGATTTAAAATAATTATTTTCCCATTAATTGATTCCTCAGGTACTTGTGTAAATACGCAAATTCCACAAGTAATATTTTTTTCAATATTCATTTTCAAGAATTTTCATCCCCACTGTTGTAAAGAAAAATTGTGAACATACTGCATGCAACTAAATTTACTATTTATGAGAGTTTAAATAATTTCTTAACTTAATGAGGTAATGTCGTTTTGAGATGTTTTTTATTTGAATATATTCACAGTGAGAATTGTTAAAAGAAATGAATAATATGATACATAATCATTCCATAATATAGTATCAAAAATTTTGGGAAAGGTGAATCAATTTTCAACAACTAAATTTTCAATGCATTTCGATTATTTATTTCCTTTTTTATAAAGGTTTGAGTTTGATTTTAAAAATGGAACAAAATATTTACACTAAGATAATATTTATTGTCAATAACTTAACAACAAATACTCTCCATTTGTTATTGGAAACAAATTGCATTAGTAATGAAACGCAAATAGAGTTTTTATTACTGCAAAACTCTTTTCTTATCAGATTTATTATTAGTATCTATATTATTATTAATGTTCAATAGTTTTATTTAGCAAAACTACCCCAAGATGTTATAATTTAAATGAAAATTTCATTAATCAATGTTACAAGTAAAATGGGAAAAATATATCTGAACTTAGTAGAACCATACAAGATGAAAATATTATTTTAAAAATATAATAAGCGATATCTCAAATTGAAAATAAATATTCCAATAATAAAATTATTATTTGAAACAATTAGTTTAGACATCTACTTAGTTATAACGTTAAATGTTAATATATTTTCCATATATTGTGAGATTGTTCCAGTTTGAAAATATACATTCTGTTACAGAAGTGCGTAGAACATTTTATTAGGCTGTAATACAAATTTAAATATATACTTGAAAGAAATAAAAGAAAAATCTTACTGATTATTTATAAAGGATTTTCCATGTATTCTATTAATAAAAAGCCACAATTATATGTTATAAATAAATTAGTAAATTGAAATTAAACAGCCTTTTATTTACCAAATAATTTTAAGTAATTTTTTCTTTTAGAATGTTTTATAAAATTCAAACATTTAGATTTTATTAATAATAAATTTTACTTATTTTAACACCATCAAAAATATTTTATTTGCTAAATTATAATTCCACTATGTAAATAATGATTTAATATTTGAATTTTTACACATACTTTTTTTTGCGTATGATCATTTATTTATGAGTTTTAAACACTTTTTTTTACGAGGAAGATTTGCAAATTTTACATAAGCTCATGTAAAATAACTTTCAAGTAACAAAAAGGTCTTTAAATTATATAGCACATGGTTGAGGTATTTATTTAAATTGAAAATGCCGAAACAGTAATCACAAACTCAAATCTTACAATTAAAAAGGAAGATACTGATTCAATAAAAACATTCTCAGTTATCCAGTATTGGGAAGATGAATAAAGCTTAAAAATCTGACAAATAAATATTTTAATCTGGCATTACTACACTGCTCGCCACCTGAAATGCAAAACCTTGAAGGAAGCATGTATATAACAAAATTTACAACATTCATTAGCTGTGGTGAAATAAGCAAATGATTATAATTTCAGCGCAGGCGCACATCACACACGATTCCGGTGCCCCTTCAGAGCGCTATTTAAGGCTTAGAGATTTCGAAAACTTCAAGTTCAGTAGTCTGTTTTTCTTGTAGTGTATTCGAAAAAACCATCAATGCCCTCGTAGAAAATAGCGATAAATTTATATCATGCATCCAACATTGACATAAGAAAAATAGTGGCCCATGGAAATTATGAGTAATCTTCCAGGGAGATCGGTAGTCGTGTTGGACAAAACCAAAGAACTATAATGCAGATATGTGATTGTTAGATGCAGGAGGGTACAACACACCGACACATTCGATCTCATCCACCTCAGCGTACCATCTCACTTCATAACAGGGAAATCGTGTGCATGGCAGTGTCTGATTGCTCAGAAAAATCACGAACCATAGCACAGCACATTCAGTCTGTACCTCATCATCCAGAGTCCGCACGTAACTTTCAACACCATTTACAGTAGAGTGATCTATCCGCAAGACGTACATTGCTTTATCTACCCTTGACGCAGAGCTATAAACATCTCCGCCGCCAATGGTGCGATGAAAAAAGGATGTGGACTGCAGAATTGAGTGAAATTTTCTTTGCTGACGAGTCACGCCTTTGTCTACCACACCACGATAAGTGCATTCAAGTCTGGAGACACCGTGGAGAGAGGATACTGAACAGGTGTATCGTTCCACTCGGCATGCCCCTGGTTTTATGATATGAGGTGGTGTTGGACATCAATCACGTACTCCTCTAGTATGCATTACTGTATTTTTAACATCCAGAGCTACATCTCCGAAGTATTGCTACCAGTTGTCCTTCCATACCTTCAGGGCTTGCCCACAGCAAAAGTTTCTCAAGATAATTCGTGACCACAGATGGCATGCAAGTGTTCTTCATCAATCGAAAGTTTGAATTGCTTGCCTAACCAGCTCGCTCTCCAGTTCATCCGCTGATACAAAACATGTGCCCCATGGTTGCCCAACGATTGACCCAAATTGCATCCCCAGCTACTACACCAGATCAACTTTGTTAACTTGTGTATACTGCTTAATCTGCTGTACACCGAGAACACATCCAAAGTCTCTTTGAACCAATTCCGAGGTGTGTGGTAGCGGTGATCTTCAATGGCACCTACTCTGGCTACTGATTTTTACAGGAATCACACTTCACAGAAGCCTATAAATATAATCATTTGATACTTGGTCTCTCTCTCAACATGTTATCTACAAATTAAATTTTGTTAGTGATATCTTCTGTCTTTCTTGGTGTTGCAATCTGTCGCCAGCAGTGTAATAGAATTTTTTTTTTATTTTATTGGTATGTCTCTTTAAAACATTCATTTCTGTCTCCCTAAAAACATTCTTTACATGATATTTGCATACCTATGAGTATATATGTCAAGAATAATATTAATTATCAGTTTCTTTTTTGTGAACAATTGAGAACATTTTGTAACAACCTGGGACACGATATATTCACGGACCTCTACATTCTTAATTATTGTAGAGGAACGAGGAAAACAGGTGGAAATCATTGTTTTGCCATTTGTTCGGTTTTCGTTTCGTTATTCTTAAAATTCATTAAATTCATTTCTCTTTCGTTTCATTATTCTATTGTTATATTGAATTTTTTTACAGGCACTTCTTGTTTTTTTCAAAATTTTCTAGATTGCACATTCACAAAATATTTAAATACATGAAATTTCTTATTTATATTTTAATAGAAATTCATTATTTATGAAATTTTCCCAAAGTTTTTTAAGTTATGTTATCAGTATTTGCTGTTTGGTTTGATGATCCTAATTTTTTACTCACAAATTTTATGCATTCAGCTTTCAAAAATATTATATTTTGGAAATATTATATTATTTCAAAAATATTATATTTTGGAAATATTAGCATTAAAATATTGGTATAATACAAAATATGTTAAATGCAATAGTGTTACTTAATTTTTGTTTTAAAATTTTTGAAAATCTAAAAGTTATTTAGAAAGTTTTAAATTACTTTTAAGAAGTTCATTGAATAACTGTGTGAGTTAAATAATATATTTTTAATTTTTTATTTTTAGAAAATTAATTTGGGTGAATGTACAAAATGCATTATTTCTTCCTTAAATTGCAAATTAAGCTTATAAATATAAAACATTACAAATGTATTTATTAAGGAAATCATTAAGTGATTAATATATCTTTATATATAATATTTTATTATACATTTTGTTTTAGTTGTAATTGGTTGACTTTCGATGTTGAATTAAGAAATTAAGTGACCATAACATTATAAAATAATTTTTAATGTATTATTTATAGAAAATTTAAACAATTTTTGTTTTTTACTAATATAGACAAGTTTGTATGCGTAAATTAGTTGTTGGATTCATTAAGTCAAACAACATTTGTATTTTGAGTTTTTACATTTTTAATACAAGAAAAATTTTGTAAGCATATTTTGCAGATGGCTGGAAAATTTAATATCATTAATTATTGAGATTCAACATATTAATTGAGTGAAATCTATTTTGAGTTTATATTAATCAATTCTAAATCAACGTAAATAATTAAAATTTATAAAACTTATAAAATATTTGTCCTACACCCTTTTGTTCAAATTACTTTTAAAACAAATTTAAACAAATTTTAATTGATTACTTTGTATGCTATTCATTTATTTATTTTGAAACTCAGGTTTAATTGAATTATAAAATTAAAATTTTAAATTTTATTTCAGCTTCACAATCTAACTTCTATTGAAATCATTTGTTTAATCAAGTAAATAAAAGTAGTAAACATATTATTTAGTAATTATTTTTAATCTTTTGTGACATCATTACACTATTAATTGATGCTGGGAATTTTTTCCAGATTAATGTCAGGTGGACAGATATGTTAGAATTTAATGCAAATTTTCACTTAAATTTTTATGTTATACATTTCCTTTCAAAGGTTTCGTTTACCCATTCAAAAACAAAGCGTACATAATAAAAATATAAAAAAAAACTTATCATTTGTCTGCAGTTCAAACTGTCATAAAAATGTCCTGCTTTTACTTTTATTAGAAGATACATACACGCACACACACACACACACACACACACACACGTGTGTGTGTGTATGTGTATTACAATCATGAACTTTCAGTAACTCTCTCACTCTCCTAGGTATTTTAAATGACAATTTTAATTATTAAGCAAATGTCTAATGAAGCAGACTACGGGTATTTGGAATATCTATATTTTAGAGCATAAAAAGTACATTTTAAAAAAATTAATTCAATAAATCTATCAGATTTACATCAGGCATGTTCATTCAATATTATAAATATTAATTACGATTTGAAAACTAATTTTCATGGAAAACGGTTTATTGAAAATATTTCTTTTATAAAAAAATTAATAACTATATTTATGTGCACTTTGCAGTGAAGTCATTGCTCAAATTATTCTCATGTGTAATCTATATACGAAACAAAAGATGACAAAATATTTACAGCTTATATTTTTCACCATTTTGTGATGACATATTGCAAAGGATAAAAAGATGATATTGTACGTCTCAATAAAAAATGATTAATCGTGAAAAATGAATGTCAAAATACTCTCATAAACTAGATACATCTGTTTTCATTTTAACGAATATGAAAAAGCCTTTACAAATTTTGAGTGTTTTGTTCATTTTAAGAAATATATTGTTGTTTTGCAAAACTTGTGATTAATTACAATTTTAAATAGTTAAAGATACGCATTATAATAATGAATAAAATGTAGGATTACAAGAAAGAAAATACTTTTTTTTTTATCTTTAAACATATAAGTATATCACAACCGAAGTAAAACTTTAAGGAAACGTTAAGCGTTAAGCATTTGCTTTTATTACTTGCTATTCATTGTCATCATAGTAATATGTTTCATATAAACATTTCAAGGAAAGTTAACTACTTTGAATAAAACATATATATATATATATATATATATATATATATATATATATATATATATATATATAAGAAACAAGATACTTATCTATGAAAATGTGTAGAATACAGCCTTTTGCCACTGCTCTAAATAAAATTGTCCCTTTCTCTAAATTACAAAAGTTAAATAAATTTGTAAGCCCTTAGAAAAATGTCAAAGTAATATGATAAAGCTTAGTTAGAAATATTTTTAAGAAGATTTAATGAACAATAATATTGTGTAGGCATACAGTTCAGTGCTCACAATTCATAGCAATCATGAAAAGAAATAGGGCATAGAAAATTCCAAGTTGATAGAAATTCACAAATATAAATATCACATAAGTAACATTAGGCCTATAACAAAGAAGTACATCGTGACATTATATGTTAGACGTAATATTAAACTCTAAAACACACAGAAAGAATTTCATAGACTGAAACTAAGAAGTAATATGCACAAAAATAATAATGATGTGTCTGTCATAATTAGCAATCTTAATCTTTTCCTCAATAACTTTTAAAAATGGATAAACTTGCAGGTGATCTTAACAAAAATTAATGACTTAAGAACATAAGAAATTCTTATGCAAATATAATCGATATAATGTTGATTACAGAATTAACCAATGTGTCATGAATGGTATTTCATTATTCTTATGATGTATGACAGTTTTATCATATATCCAATAAAGAAAAATAACTAATCAGCTTAAGCTGTTATAAACGTTTTTTTGTTATTTATAGAAAGGGGGTATAATTAAGAATGATTACTATTTCTAAATTTAATCTTTGTTCCACAGTTAATTAAGAATACATAACTGAGAGAGAAAATCTCTGGATTGGCTAAATGTAACATAGAGCCATCTTGTTCAAACTTTGGATAGTTTTGATTCAGTCAATCTATTTATTCAATAATATCATGTTTTGTATTGATAACGTCATGAGTTCTCACAAAATTATAATGTTAATTTAATGTTCCCATAAAAAATTTATTATATTTTTACAATACACAACATCAAGAGAAAAAAAAGCAGTGTTGAATTGTATTTCTAAATATAATTTCTAATACTTTTTTGTATTAATTCTACTTTTAATTGGTTACAATTGTAAATAAATGAAAACTAGAAATAAAATTGAAAATGCTTACCGTATTCTTTTCATATTGCATTTACTTCGGAATGGTTATAGCAAATTTAACATTAATTTTTTCTAAATTACAGGTTATTTGTTTGAAGTTTTAATTCCTAAAAGATGATTTCACCAGAGATTTCTGGCTTTCTTCTGGGAAATACATTTATAAAGAAATGGATTTATCCAGATTACTTAAAATGTTTTATAATAGATATTTTACATTTTAAGCACCTCATTCTAGATATAGATTTTTAAACACCTTACATCTATATTCAATTTTTCATCTACATGGCAAAAATTAATAAAAACATTTTAGATATGTTATATAATAGAATTATTCACCATAGATGATTTCACCAGAGATTTCTGGCTTTCTTCTAGGAAATACATTTATAAAGAAATGGATTTACACAGATTATTTTAAATTTTTTATAAAAGATATTTTACATTTTAAACACCTCATTCTAGATATAGACTTTTAAACACCTTACATCTATATTCAATTTTTCATCTACATGGCAAAAATTAATAAAAACATTTTAGATGTGTTATATAATAGAATTATTCAAAGAAGTCGAAATTGAAAAGCATGTATTTTATATCACACTGAAATAAGAAGTGCATCAATAAAAAATAACGAAATTGAAGACGAATTTTAACCATAGCAAAAAAAATTAATAATTTTTAAAAAGTTTCAGTCAAATTAAAAACTTTACTTCAACTAAATATGTATATACTATCAATCATTCTGATATTATTTTCTAGTGTTATATCAACACAAGAACTTCCGCATTTAAACATATAAATTATTCATTGAATGACATGAAAGACAAAGGATGACACTCCGCCCATATTTCATAGCCGCTTTGAGAGCTAAGTATTTAGGGTTAAGGCGTTTAGTTCATTTGTGCATGCTTTCGATTCTTACCTCAGGGCTTAACTTACAAATAGGATCAATATTTACTTTCAATTTTTGGTTGGGATAATAGTAGAAACCATTGCAAAAAAGAGCTTACAGAAACTTGAAAAATAATCAATCTAGATATATTTAAAGTTTAAATTTATCTCATGTTAGTAGCAATCATCAAATATAAACTTTCTCTGGATAATATTTTTATTTATGGAAAAGACATCTAAATTATAACAAAATATATATTTTAGCAAATCAAAGAAGTTCATAAATTTCCTTTGTTATTTATACAAACATGGATAATGAAAGGGAAATTGAACTAAATGTTTTCATAGAATGGCAGTAAACACTTAATTTGATAATAAGAACTTATCGTTAAATTCTTTATCTTAAAATATAAGCATGCACATATAAATCCACTTATAAAAGTATAAAATCCACATATCTGGGCAGTTTTCTATATATTCATCTGCATTAATCACAAAAAAATTAACATAGTTTAAGGATCACTAAATATGAAGCTTTTAAGATACTGTAACGTTTTAAATTCTATTATGAACAACCCATTAAAAATATTGCCAAATTTAAAATAAAACCTTAATTTTGGTTTTTACCTTTACGCTTTTCTTTTAAATACATCTGAACTCCTTTTAATGATTCTTTATTTAACATAAAGAAATAGAATCGTAGTTAATAATAAATATAATAAAAATGATTTTTTTAATTTATTTATATACTTGAATATAAAGGACGAACTAAGTTTTTAGTGTTACGTATTTACCAAGTTGCTTCGTTTGTTAGTGGCTATAAATCGAATACAATAGTCCGGTGTTCTTCACTTCTGTCGAATTTCTCTAGCAATGTAAATTTCATACTGAAAAGACAAATACCATAAAGATCTATTAAGCTGAATATAATCTTAAATTTGTGATAAATCTAGAACAAATTAGATATTTTTGTTGAAACCAAGGAAACAAATATCTTTAGAGCTTTAGGAAAACTATATAACTAATAAATCATTTGGAAACCATACAGATCCTGATAAACTGCAGCATTGTCTTCTTGAAAATGATTCATGACAAAAGTATTAAGTTTTTTTCAGCAACCATTTCCATAAAAAGCGATTTTAAAATTGGGCAATAGTTGAAATTTTTCTGAAGTCTTGGAAGTATTTGCTGAATTCACTTTCAACACATTTAAAAAACAAATATAACAACAAGTACGTTAAGCGCCATCTACCGAAAACGTAACAGTCGGCTTCCAGTAATGAGCAAATGAAGGTAATCATTAATCTTGACAAATTGTTATTTAAAGATAAGATCCGGTTTATTGGACACATTTCAGTATTTTACTTATATCAGAAAATTTATATTTATACATTTATACATTCCTGAAGATTATTTTTTTCTACGAAAATGTTTTATACTTTAAATATTTCTTAAATTTTTCTTTGACCATTAACCTCTATTTAAAACACCTTTCTAAGAATTTAAATATTATTTAAAAGAAAAAATTGGTAATACTGAGACATTTTAAATTTTTGTTTAATTTTATTTGTTTAAATGTAACTTGTGAAATATTTTAAATTATTAATCAATTTTAGAGTTTTCTAGAAACTCGAATTTTGGAAAATAAAAGTTGCTTTTATATATTGATACTAATTAAAATATAATCATAAAAATCATATTTTTCTTATTTTGAACAAAAAAGTCTCCGCATTTGTTAAATGTGTTGAAAAATATGCAAAGTTTATAATTTAGATCAGTGCCTCTCTACCTAAAATCAATAAGCTGAGCAACAAAGTGAGGTATTAGAAAATTAAGAGTAAATATTTTAAAAAAAAAGGATTTGTCTCAAGCTGCGCGCAATTACAGTGATGTTTAGGGAGCATTACAAACAAAGTTTTGGTTTATATCTTTGGATAATCGTTGCCACAATAACCGCAAAAGTATCCTAAGAACATTGTTGAGTTAGAGTGTAATCATTTGGACAGTAAGTATCGTTTAAATCCTGTCCACTGATGTACTTTTGGGTTTAGTTTAGGATTGCAAGTAGGCAAGCTTAGATTTACAATTCAAATAATTATACATATTTATATCATGATACCATCTGGAAAAATTTGCAATTTATCATGTTATATTGTGGAAGTTAACATTCAATAGTTCAATGAAATTGTTGAAGATTAAAAAATCTGGTTAACCCAAACATTCATGTAGACTCCGGAATCCAGTTTACTGGAAAAATATGCAATTTATGCTATGAGTACAATGAAGATTCTTTCAGACAAATATATTACCACTACCAAGCAAAATGGATCAATACTTTCTTATGGAAAATTTTCGGTCTATAAAGCCAAAATTTAAGCTCATCCATCATATTAGAAGTTCTTAAGAGCAAGATATATTTCCATAGAACATTGTTCCAAAGTTCCACAGACTACTTTGACGTACTGTAGACCAAGTGAGTCTACCGATGTTATTGGATAGAGTAAAATTTCTCTTGTGTTCGGCCACACATGAGTGAACAATGTACAGAAAGGAAAATAAATGAAAAATAGTAAGTTTTTCCTTAAAGTCTGTATGTATGTATATATATATGTATATATATATATATATATATATATATATATATATATATATATATATATATATATATATATATATATATATATATATATATATATATATATATATATACATTATCTATT
Source organism: Latrodectus elegans (assembly GCA_030067965.1). Lineage (NCBI taxonomy): Eukaryota > Metazoa > Arthropoda > Arachnida > Araneae > Theridiidae > Latrodectus > Latrodectus elegans. Next base: position 62,558,170 of record CM057822.1, on the reverse strand, counting down.
ATCTCCCAAAAACGATGGGACACTTGTGCTTTGCAAAAGGAAACTGTAATAAAATAAATTAACAATGCATGAACAAATTTTTGTGGTTGTGTTTCCTACTTAAATTTAGTAACAATTATTACATAACATACATTTAGTCAAAATAATAAAGTATTAATAAAGTAAAAATAAAATTGTTTAGAATGGAGCAAAAAATAGCTCACATAAGTGATGGAATACCATTAGATATGCAACAAAAATTGTCTGAAATAAGCAATAAAAATATTTTTTGGGTGTTTTATTTTTACTCAAAAGCAATTGGCAATAATTTATAAAATCGTCTTCAGTTTTTCTCTCCAGATTGTTTTAGAATTTCTGTGTTTTTTAGGTGTGTGAAGCCATGAGTGATAAAAGAAAAGAAACTACGCCTGAAATTAGTTATTAATTTTCATATTTAATTTTCATATTGAATGTGGAATATCTATTAGAGAAACTGCTCACAGTTATATATATATATATATATATATATATATATATATATATATATATATATATATATATATATATATATATATATATATATATATATATATATATATATATATATATATATATATATATATATATATATATATATATCTCAAAACTCCTCTAATGCATGCTGAATATTGTTACCAGACAGAAGAAAAATACTAAGATTTTCTACTAATTTAACAACAAAATTTTAGATCATAAATTTTTTTAAATGATTTTGAGAAATATAATTACTCTTAGTTCATTTGGTAATATTTTTATTCCCCATTTACCTGTTGCTATAACTTGAATATATTTCATGAATTCATTTTGATAAATTGCCCTAATTTTTCATTTATATGTTCATTGAGGTCATTAAGAATATTTGGAGTACTAGTATAATTAAAATTTTAAGAGGCACACTTTATTAAACTAAATATAGGTTTAATATTCTGAAACCTCCTAACTTAGTGATTAATAAATAAACTTGAAGGAATTATTTCTATATTTTTGCATAACATTTTTCTCACTTAAAACAGTACATATTTTAATTTAGTTATTTTGATCTTTTACAGCTTGTTTTCGAATGCATGATGAATATCAATGCAATAATATCTTGCCATATTTCATGTTAATCCTGCAGACTTTATAATCACAAAATATTCTTAACACAGCAAGCACATTTTGATTTGCTTTTCAATATATTTTTAAATTCTAAAAAGAGTAATATTTTAAAGGTATTAAGAAACTTTTCTTACCTTATAAAGTTCAAAGTTTCTAATTTAAACCTAAAAATATGTTTGCTTGTCTTTAGAAAGATAAGCCTGTTTCTCTTCTTGACATAAACTGAAATTAAATATGTGTCTACAGAAATATATTTATATTTTTTCAAATAATTCTAGTATGAAAGTATTTACTTATAATACTATTTTAGCATGAAATATTTATTTTATTTTCCTACATATTTATATTTAAAGTAATAGTAAGGCTTACATGATATCAAAGAAATTTGAAGTTGCAAAATATAATAAATGAAAAATAATTTTTAGCTTTATATATGGTTCCACCAAAGGTATTATGGGAACACAACAAAAAAAAGAATTTTGCATTTTACTCTTAACTTTAAATCTAAAACAATATATTATCTCTATACAATTTTTAACATTTATTCAGAAAATTAAAATTGTAATTTGTTCAAATTAAATTAAGAATATGCTTTGAACATACTTTATTTTCAACGATTTCTAGGTAAAAGCTACAGATTTACAAAGATTAATTTTTTAATTTATGATTGAAAGATTAAAAAACTTTTCAATAACTTTATAAATAATTTTTGCAACTTACTTCCTCACATTATCTGCTTAATGGTAAGTTGAAAATTAGAATTATTACATTTTATAAATATATAACAAAATCTACTACATACAAAATCTATTTATGTATGTTGTTGTCAGTTATTAAAATGGGAACTTCATATTGAAAATAGGTACTAAAAACAAAGTGTGTGGGTGTGACTTGACAAAATCAGTTTACGTTATGTAAGCAATTTATATTTAAACAGCTTGATCTTTTTTAAAGAAAAAATTTAAATATTATTATTATAATAAATCTGGTTCTCTTTAATATTACAATGCTATTTTATGTAATAAATATTTTAAAACTAAACTAGTTGATAGGTTGAAATTAATTACAGCTTTCTTTTCAAATATTTCTTATTTAATAACATAAAATTAGCCAACTGAAACTTATTTCACGGCAAAAAAAAGGAAAAAGATTGCATTTAATAGCAACAAGCTATTTAAAAACAATTACACTACTGGCCATTAAAATTGCTACACCAAGAAGGCGACATGCTACAGACGTGAAATTTTTACGAAAGGAAGAAGGTGCTGTGATATGCAAATGATTAGCTTTTAAGCGCATTCAGACAAAGCAGGTTCCAGTAGCGACACCTACATTGTGTTCAAATAAGGAAATTGTTCGGTCGGTTCCTCATACACAAATTGCATTTGAACGTTGTCGCCTGGTGAAACGTTGTTGTGATGCCTCGTGTAAGAAGGAAAAATTCGTACCAGCACGTTTCTGACTTTGATAAAGGTCGAATTGTAGCATACCGGGATTGTGGTTTATCTTACCGCAGTATTGCTGCTCGCGTCGGTCGAGATCCAATGATTGTTAGCAGAATATGGAATCGATGGGTTTAAGATGGTAATACGGAATGCCATGCAGGATCTCAACGGCCACCTATCACTAGCAGCCGAGAAGACAGGCATATTATCCGCATGGCCGTAATGGATCGTGCAACCACGTCACGACCCGTGAGTCACGAAACGGGTTCGTTTGGAAGACAACAAGTGTCTGCACGAACAGTTCGACGACTTTTGCAGCAGCATGGACTCTCAGCTCAGAGACCATGGCTGCGGATTCACTTGACGCTGCGTAATAGGCAAAAGTGCCTTCAATGATGTGATCAACGACGAACCTGGGATCACGAATGGCGAGACGTCATCCTCTCAGATGAATCCAGGTTCTGTGTACAGCATCATGATGGTCGTATCCGTGTTTGACGGCATCGTGGTGAACGCAAACTGGCAGCGTGCATTCGTCAACGTCATACTGGCCCATCACCTAGCGTGATGATATGGGGTGCCATTGGATACACGTCTCGGTCACCTCTTGTTTGTATTGACTGTACTTTGAGCAGTGCACGTTACATTTCTGGTGTGTTACGACCCGTGGCTCTACCCTTTATTCGAGACCTGCGAAACCCTACGTTTCTGCAAGATAATGCCCGACCGCATGTTGCCGGTATTGTACGGACCTTGCTTGATACGGAACATGTTCCGCTGTTGCCCTAGCCAGCACGTTCTCCAGATCTTTCACCAATAGAAAACGTCTGGTCAATGGTTGCCGAGCGACTGGCTCGTCACCAAACGCCAGTCACTACAGTTGATGAGCTGTGGCAACGTGTTGAAGCTGCATGGGCATCTGTACCTGTACATGCAATCCAATCTCTGTTTGACTCAATGCCCAGGCGTATTACTGCCAGAGGTGGTTGTTCTGGGTACTGATTTCTCAGGATCTATATATATCCAGCCAAATTTTTGGAAAATTTAATCACTTGTTATTTCTAGTATAATATATTTTTCCAATAAATATCATTTTGTTATCTTCATTTCTTCCTGGTGTAGCAATTTTAATGGCCAGTAGTGTAATAAAGATTGCTGCACATTTATAGCAGATTTGAAATACTAAGCTACCATAGAAATATGCTCTAGAAATGCAAATCGCTTCAAAATACGTCTTAACTTTTAATTTAACGTTTGATATGATATATTTTCGTCAACCAAGAATGCAAAGTTTTAATAAAATGTCCTTCAGAGAACTGCTCTAACAAGTTTAAAATATGATAGCCATTACAATTTAAAACTAAAATGTTTTTTTTTTTTAAATAAAAGGTTGCTATTATTTTAATTAAAAGGGTTACAAAATGAGATTATACATGAAAATCTTTGCCAGTCTGTTTATTTTAAAATCATGAAAATAACGGATACGTTTCAGAAAAGAATATAAAAATTACAAATCTGGTAAAATTCTTACACTAATTATTTTATCATTGCAATTTTAGCGATCCGTAATCTACATGTACAATTAACTTATAATTTTTAGGAATAATATTTACGTTTGCTGATTGAAAAATAGCCTGCCTTTGAATATAATCGCAATTATGAAAATCACTGGAAGAAAGATGTATCAGATATAGAAATCATGATTCGTGATAATTAAATTATAACTTCTGACTTAAATATCACTTATTAGTAAGGAATTCTTGGGCAAAAATCATTATATTCCCACAATAACCCTTCCAAAAATGAAATATTCACCCATGATACATTGGTTCACCAGTTTCTGGTAGTAAATGCAATAAATATTGTTATGAATATGTTGTAGGAGATGACTTTATCTCTCCTAAATTTTGACTAGTTACCTCTTTTATGGTTGATCTATGCTTTCTTAATGTAGTAACTCTTTTATAGTTTTCAAAGTTGATTTTACAATTAGTAATGTTTTGCTAAATATTCGTTTTAACATAAATTTAATTTTTAGCTTTATTGCAATTCATATTTTTATAAATGATTGTAAAAATTTATAAAGAAAAATAATAATTGTTCTATCCACATTGTAATGATTAATTTAATTAGTTTTATTTTCTAAATTCATAAATATTTGCTTATACTAAATTGAAAATTAACTATTTTACTGTAAACGTTTCTTTTATTGAAGTAAATATTAGATATATTCAACACAGTAGTTACAAAAACAGCGGAAATAATTCTTATATCATTTATTTCTTAACAAAAACATGCATTATAATTGAAAATATACCATGTTAATTATAAAGGACAAATTAAGTTATTTTTTAAACAACACGTGTCTCTTTCTTTGTATTTATTATCAGAATTTTACAGAACTGTCCAATTTTTCTTCAAATATTTGATATTAATAAAAATTGAATTACAAATTACAGAAACCATACATGTAAAATACACCGCTGTCAAAAAATATAATAAAATACATTTAAGTACTTTTAATTTATGATTTAATTTCTACATTCATAAAGATACGTTGGACACTTAAAGTTTGTTTCGGGTTCCGAAAAGCTCTGTAAAATTTAATTTTTGAATCTTATGTATAACAAATAAAAATATTTTTTCAAAATATATTGTATGAATAAAACTAATAAAACCAACTGCATTTTAACTAAAATAAAGACCCTGTACTTCAAAGTTGATGATTTAGAACTCTGAATAAAAAACAAAATCCTAACAAATAGTTTAATTGAGGAAGATGGTATTGATTACCTAAACTATGTAACTTTAGAGGAATGAATTAACATATTACATCCAAAAGATCTTAGATTAGATTTCATTTTACTTTAGCAAGTGTGCATTTCTAAAAAAACTGAATATTAATAAAATAGTTTTAAATTTCAAGCTTAATCTGTCATGTGTCCAATGTACGGATGTGTGACATAATGGTATATAAATTAATAAGTTAAGGAAATTTATATATTTATAATAATTTAAATCCCCAATATAATGTTTTATAAGTTTTATATATTTTAATACATGTTAAAAAAATTTTTTTATTTGCCATACATAAAAAAAAAATCAGTATATTAATCAAGAATTTTTTATCATATAGCTTTTAGAAACAGAAACAAATTTCAAGGTTCAAAGTTTCTTTCAAATATTTAAAATTTAGTAATTAATCGTGTGCTTAAGTAATATTTTAATACTTTGATAATTTCCTGACACATTAATTATATGTATAAATATGCACAAAATCATGAAATAATCAAATATATTTCATGTTTCTTGAAATGTGTAGAAAAATTTAATTAATAAGGTATACTAGAAATTTATTCAATTTAATTAAATTAATTATTTTTAAATATTATTTGACTCTGATTATAGTTTGAAATAAAATATACCAAAAGTAATTTTCTAAATTTATTAAAAACAATATACTTAGTAGGATATGTTGGATTTGTAGGATTATATGGAGAATATAAATATTATGAAATTTAATTGATAAATTGCATTTCGAAGTAAACAAATAAATTATAAATTATTACATTATGTATCTAAAATATGGACAATATTAGCATACATTACTGACTTTTCAATCTTCATTATTAGAGAAATTTCTTTAATGATTCTACTTTAAATGGAGTAATTACAGATTATTTTCATTTAACATATATCTACGTCAAAACAATTAACTTTCTTTTGATAATTCTATTTTCAATGGTTTTTAAAGGTTTGAGTATACTTTCATGCATATTTTAATTTTCTACAAACATCTCTAACTTCATTTTTTTCATTGTAATTAATATTAATAAAGATTACAATAATTTATTATAAAACAATTTATTAGATCATTAATTCAAATTTTTAAAAATGTCTAGATTTATGTTACTAATTCTAAACCTATCATGATCTTGAAGTTGTAGATTAATCACAGAAATGTGTACATCTGTTATTTTTTCATTATATGTTTTGTCAAGTCACAGTTTAGCTCTTTTCTGCGTAACTGATACGTTAATTTAACATGTAAACAGGTGAAAGTTTATGATGTCGTTTTGAACCATTATAGGTTTTTTAAAAAACATAATTAATATAACAATTGAATATCTTGTTTCTTAAGATTACAATAAAAAAAAACTTTATTTTCATGGAAAAACATGTCTGATTTATTCCTAATATTTTACATGTAAGGATATTGTAAGTGATAATAAGACTGGAGATACCAAAGACAAAAAATAATTACTAGTTAGGAACGTCTATTTACCAGAGTAAAGAAATAAACCAATATTAGAAAATATAGGTACTAAATAATATAATGGTTTGTTTTAAACAATAGTTTCTTTTTTACTTTTTACAGAAGTTTCATACACCTTACATTTTGCATAAATAATTATTTAAAAGTTTTCAAAAATAAATTTAAAGATTACAAATGAAGTTAAAATAACTGTTTCAATTATTGCAACTGAAACTCTACAGAATAATTAGGTTAATATATTTAAACTTTAATGAAATAATTCCATTATTCCATCTAATAATTCCATTCACATTTTGTTTATTTTTTACAGAATTTGATTGAGGGTCACGAGTTTATATAAAGGCATATATATATATATATATATATATATATATATATATATATATATATATATATATATATATATATGCATGGAAAATGCAAAACTAAAATATTCTGTCACAATCTTATTTTACATTACGATTTAATGCAGAAAAGAATGACTAGTAAGATCTTATATAAATTTCAAAAAGTAAATTTTTTGTGTTGACTTTATCATGTGTAATCTCTTGTTGCCCTTATTACTGTAATAAAATACCAAAGTAATATTATCAATATATTCACAAGTTTTTATTCATTTTTATCAGATTGTAGTATATAAGAATGTAAGTTGTTATACCCTTTTTCAGTTGTTTTATTTCCTCAGATATAGTATCAGTTTATTACAACATTATTCAATACTTCATGTCTTCAATAATATGTTTTGTTTTAGATATCTCAAAAGAACTACTCTTTTAAACATTTTATGTAAATTGCTTTTCCGGATCCCAGAAAAAGATATCATACGAGGCAGTATTTTTCAAAATAAGTACATTTATTAAGCTTGTAATATCTGGGTTCATAACTATAGTTTTACAAAGTAATATGAATAGATTTTTCCCTAGGATCCCTACATTTTTCTATGATGCATAATCAATTTTGAAGATATCAAGAATAAAACGTGAACAAATTTTCATAGCAAAAAAAAGTAGTTTTTTCCTGATACAAAAACTGCTTCAATATTGTTTTATACCAACTATTTTTACTCATCAATGAAGCAAAGGACGTTTATTAATTTAATAATCAATAATAAACGAACGTTATATCCGTATGTTATTTAATATACATTTTATCAGTTCTGCTGCCAAGGTATTCGAATAACTCACATTGTTCCACCTACAAAACTGTAAGAGATAAATGTCTTTTCCTTAGATGCACGGTTAAAGATATACTTTGATTTTAAATTTATCTTAATATTTCTGAAATTAAATAAATTCATTCTACCATGATCAAACTACTCTGATTCATAGAATCATGTTAACTAATGATCTATTCCAGAGTAAATAAGAAAAATCAGCCAAACATCACTTTGTTCTTTCTTAAACACTATTAAAAAACATAAAAATAAATTTTAAAATTTCATTATATACAAAACAAAGAAATTAACTTCCTTTTACTTCACTTGAATTTATTTTCCATTTTGAGTTAATAATATTAATTTAAGTATATTAATTTGTTGATTTCATTAATGCCTTATTAAATTAGTTTAACTAAATAAATTTTGTATGCTAAACTGGCAAATGAGTTAGAAACCTTTAAGACTTTCTTTTAAATGCTTGATGGAGGTTGTTTAAGATATTATATTTTATAACACCTGTTACATGTCATTATAATTTTAGAGTAAGTAAAGAGTAAGAAAATATTTTACAATGTTTGAAATAAAATAATGACAGATTTTTCATTATGTGCAAAATGTTTTTTGGTTGTCGTCTATTTAGCAGTAACCTTGATTTCAAACGTATTTTCATTAAAGTTTTTTTTTAAAATTTGGAATCAGAATCCTGGCTCAAAAGACCTAAGTGGATAGAATAAGAAGACATCTGTTTTTCAAGATCATGTTCGGTAATTAATACGGCAGAATTCTGCTGTGCTACAAATACGAAAAATCGTCAACAATTAATCATAAACTAATTTCATATTGTTCCATTTGTGGAGAATTTCAGAAAATAAGATCATAAATTTATTGTTATAAAAAACATTCATACTTCTCCGAAATACAAATCTTCACTTGCAGAAGTGACAAGAAAGAAGAAACTGGACTTACGGCTATTGAAAAAGTTTGATATGGTCCAAAAATTCACTTTACACCTGATTTTGCACTCATAAGTGACGTTGAATTTTGTAAGAACACCATGAATACATCTTATTTTACACTTATTGTGCAAAGCTCTAATGCTGGTATCATGATATAAGGTGTGTCCTAAAGGAATGGAGACTCATAAATTTCTATACCTATTCTTTACGGTTCCTGGATGATAAACAAAAAGAGATCGCATATCTTGTTACGCTTTCAGATATATAATCTGCAAAACTGCAGTTTTTATTTCATTCTGACGAATATACATCAATAGAACTGTGTAAGAATCCAAAAATATTAAAACTTGGTTCACTAAGCCATGATTGGCATTGAATATCACACTGCCATCTAAAATTTTAACTGAATATCACCAAGACTGGAACTTGATCTCATTGAAACAGCTTGGGAAACGGTACAATAAAAAATCTGATATCAATTTCCCCTTTTATTAAACTTACATGATCTAACTATAGACAGTGCATTGTATTCTCTGGGTATAAATTCATTTAAAAACATATAGGTTCGATACCCAAGCAAAAAATTATAATATTCCCGATAAATGATGTCCAATAAAATTGTATCTTTTGTTTCTAATTCATAACCTGAGAGTGTACCAAAGATTTATAAAGAAATGTTATATGTATGCAACCAGAGTAAATTTTGTTTCACTCAGGAAACAGTATTTTTCCTTTACATAATTTATTTTTCAATATAACTTTAAAATATGAAAACATGTCTTGGAAACAACTACATTTTAAAAAGGATATTTTTCTGTAAATTTTGATTCAACCATCAAAATCAATCTCTCTTATAAACTACACGAAAATGTAAAAATAATATATAATCCAAGGATTTTTGGAGTACCTTTCATATTATTCAAATGTTTTTCTAAATAAAAGTTATTTTATAAATAAAAGATAGTTCTTAAAACAAATGTCACCATAAGAAATTTTCCGGCTAAAGAAACATATTTGAAAATATTCTTTGAAATTTACTATATTATATAATTAACATTTCTAGATATTAAATTATATCACACATTTCAAAGTTTCATTACTATGTGATAAAATAATTATTCAAATGGAGTAAATATTTTTCTTTCAATATATTATTTTTGTTTAATTGAGATAAGCAATCTAAAATTGAAGCAAAGCTTTAAATATACTATTTATATTTAAAGGTTAGATATTTAAAATTTAACTCTCATTTTTCTACTAAATATTATTTGCTGTGGCTATTTAAAAAAAAGCTCCTTTAACAAAAATAAATATTAAAGTGTGTTTTTTATTTTAAATATACTTATAAAAATTATGCTAACATATATGCTAACTTAGTAATAGCATTTAATTTTTATTTGCATATGAAACTCAATTGAAAATTAAAAGTGATACACAGGATTTATGCTTTCAAAAATTTTTAATTCCACCGGTAACGTTTTACGTAACGTTTCGTAATGTACATAACGTTTTATTACGCACCGCCTTCTGAATGATGAATTTCTTAATAGTTTTTGTTATGAAGTATATAAAAGAAGAGCTAGAATGGTAACGTATTTTTTCATACTATATTGTTTTCTTAAAACATTTATCTGATTTTTCCAACTACAAGCATAGTTTTTCTTCTAGTAATTTATAAAATAAATTATTAATCATAAACTTATTGGCAATTTGCCCCAAAATGGCGTATTTTTATAATAAAATCTGTTGCCATGCGTGTCATTTAAAATTAAAGTTTTTTTTTTTATTTAACATATGAAATAAATTTTTTAATTTGTTATTTCTACATTGAAAAATTAAATTGTATAAAAAGTTTGATCAATATCCTATTCCAAAGTTTTTGCAGATGTTTTGGAGAAAAATATGTCAGATTCCAATTAAACCATAAAATACATTTCTATATAGATATAATTGCAACTAAATGACATAACCAAATAATAGTAACAGATATTAAATTTAAGCACTAATATCTAGAATAATCTACTTCATATATCTTAAAAAAAATCAGTATCGTGTCACAAATTGAACTAGATCTATTAAAACCAAATCACTTTTAGCTAAATATTTCAGAATTTTGAAAGAACATAAAGAAAAGATATCATTCAATTAATTTATCTAATAATCACTAGTTGCTTCATAAGGTAACAAATATATTTTTCTCTATATTTTTAAATGGTTCTTATCGTTTTAAAATAATAACATATAAGAAAAAATTATATTTAACAAGTATTAATAACGATTATATGATATTATTTATATGATCAATTATGATTTAATAATTACTATAAATTCCAAAGTTTTAAAATATTAATTTGTACTTCAAAAGAAAAAAATGTATATTCTCCTTCATATTCCTATTAATCTGTATCTTGTGAATTTCATTTCTCACTCAAAACATTACTTGTAAAAGTATTTCAAAGATTCAAGAGTAATTCAGAAAATTGATTTTATATTTTTATTATCTCAACTAACTAAAAAATGATGCAAAATGAAAAGAAATGTATCTGATACAAAACGAGGAATTTTTATTTAACAAATGATGATTTCATTAGTAAATTATTGGTAAAGGATAAATTAAAAAATTAACTTACAAAATCAAATTCAATTATAAATAAATATTTCAGACATATATTAATGTGAAGCTTTAATGCTTAGAATTATATATCTATATATATACAAGGTGGTTATAATTAAACTTCCCCTATAAACAGCATCCCACAGAGCAAACGGATGAACGGAATGCAACGAAATTTTGTATATGGGCTTTACACAAAATGCGCTCACAAAATTTCGAAAAAAAAATTTTAGTTCCAAAATGTACACCAGAGGGCGTTTTTTCGGAAAAACATGAAATGTAACACAATAAACGACCAAAACGGAATACAGAAACAATTAACATTGATTAATATGTCTGATCACCCTGTCATCGAACCACGTTAAGTAAAGGTAAGGGAAAAAGAACGGTACGCTGTTTGAGAAACAAAAAAATCAGTTTAGTTTGCCGAAACAAAAACACATTAGGACAAAATTTCACAAGCGGAGCAGTTGTTAATCGTGTCCAGGACGATGTAGGGAAAGTTGCTCCACGTGACCACCGTCCTTCAACTGCAAAATTTCAAGTTGATGCACAGTGTGTTCAACAGCAGATCGTAACTGATCAGTTATGAGGCTTCGCAGATGAAGCGTTATGGAGTTCTTTAAGTCATTCAATATCGTAACACCTCCACGATACACCAGACTTTTTAAATAACCCCATGACCAGAAATCGCACGGAGTTAGATCCGGCGAACGTGGTGGCCATTGATAAGGAAAGGAGCGACTAATAACACGCTCCTGTATGAAGTGTTGGAGCAATAGTGTCTTCACGGACTCATGGATATGTGGGGGTGCACCATCCTGCATGAAAATGGTCGATGTAAGGACTCGCCTTTGCTGTAGTTGCGGCACAACAAACGTCTGCAGCATGACATGGTATCGACGGCCCGAAATGGAACATGTGACAGGCCCACATTCAGTTATTTCCTCAAAGAAGAATGGCCCAAGGATGAAAGTCGCCGTGAATCCACACCAGACAGTCACTTTTGGAGAATGCAGGGGACTTTCAGAGTGCATCCGAGGATGTTCCTTAGCACAAATGCGGCAATTCTGTGTGTTGACAGTCCCGTTGAGGTAGAAATGAGCCTCGTCGCTCCACAGAATATTCCAAGGCCATGACAGATCAACAGTCATTCTGTTGAGGAAATTGACTGCAAATGAGAGACGTTGTACTTTGTCCCTATCAAGCAGCTCTTGGGTAGGGCGGATCTTGTATGGGAAGTAGTGCATTATGTTTCTGAGCACTTTTCGGACGGTGCTGTAAGCATATCCAGTCTGTCGAGAAACTGCACTTGCGCTACTGCCCCCAAACTCTGATGTCTGTGACCGTGTGTCAACAGCTGTCTTTACGGCATCAACAAGTACCGGTGTGACACGTTTGCGGCCTCTTCCAGGTTGAACTCCTAATTTCCCCGTCTCTTCAAATCTCTTAACCATGGCCCGGATACTTTTAGTTGACATTGGTCCATGGCGTAGGTTCTTTCTACGACGAAATTCACGAACTGCAGCAGAAGCATTCCCCTAGTTTTCGTTAACCAGCTTCACCAATAACGCATGTTCAACTAAAGAGACCGCCATAAATAGAGCCGGAAACATCGACTTAAAAATGCCAACGTCTGCAAACGTTTTATACCAGAACCTGTTTTGCATGAAGCTTCCTCTTCTTCCCAAGCATGCAAATCTCGGCATTTTTCTCCTACAACTGACGGATTTTCTTGGTTTTGCATTTTATTACTCATAATTCTTGTTCTGGTTTGTTAATATTGTTTCTGCATTCCGTTTTGGCTGTTTACTGAGTTAAATTTCATGTTTTTCCGAAAAAAGCGCCCTCTGGTGGACATTTTGGAACTAAAAATTTTTTTTCGAAATTCCGTGAGCGCATCTCGTGTAAAGCCCATATACAAAATTTCGTTGCATTCCGTTCATCCGTTTGCTCTGTGGGATGCTGAAGTTATATATATATATATATATATATATATATATATATATATATATATATATATATATATATATATATATATATATATACATATGCAAAAATATTAAATAGATTAATTGTCATGATGTTTATGGAACTTACCCATTATTTTATCTTATAACCTTGCATCTGCATTAAATAAACTAAAATTATCAATGAAGTAATTTAAAAAAAAATTATATGAATCATCATAGTATGCTTTTTATGTGCCTATGAGAGAAATAAGAAGGATAGAAATTGAGCCAAAATCTATCCTTATTATTCAATTTAGACATTCAAGAGTATGCTTTATACGAAAATGATATTAGCTGGCAAACATGATAAGATAAACGACATCAATGAATGTCACATTCTTTTATATTAATGATAGATTAAAATGCAGCTATATTTGGTATTACTTAATGCTTTTTTGGGAAAATATTGTTAATATTGAACAATTATAAGTGAATGAAATGTTGGAAATGAAGATTAATAGTTTAATTAATTTACTTATGGAAAACTGAAAAATGATTTAATTGATTACCTTATAAATTTAATCATAAATAATTAGAAAAATACTTTTGCATATATTTGTCTAACATCTTCCCAGTTATCTCACCAAGTGTATGATATGACGATATATCAGTTAAATCAATGATGTTGCTCTACTACTTGATGTAGGAATTTGTAATTTTTAAATTTTATAATTGTTTTCATATTATTGTTTAGAAAAATATTTATTTCTGAGATTTGAAAATTTATAAAATTTACATAAAATGGGTAAACATAATTTTTAGTAGAAAGAGAATTATGGAAAGTTAAAATAATCAATCATCATAGTTCGCAATAACAAGGAAGTTTTTTATTAAAAAAGAAATCATACTAATAATTTTTAAAATTTCGAACTGATGCAATTTTTAATTGAAAACTGAGAAGGTTTGCTTAAAAACATTTCATCAAAACAATTTAAAAGCATTTATTTTTTGTGATAACAGATATTTATGTTGAACAGCAAACTATATAAGTACACATTTTAATGCTAATATTCTTATTATAAATACCTTAATACATACTCTTTAACTTTAGCATAATTATAGATTTAATGATATCATATTAATACCTAACAATATGTGACAGAAAAATAAATGTGTATAATTTTTAAAGTTTTAATTTTTCTACAATTAATATAATTAATATCAAACAATTGGCTGTGACATTCAATGATTGGTTTGTTATTTATAAAAACTATTGTTTCTTTACCTCTTGTTTAAGCATTCTTCCTAGGTTTTAAAGGGTTCTTTGATTCAAAAATCCAGTAACAATGCATAAAAAGCAATCTATAAGAGTCTAGAGAGCTTTCTATTAAAAGAACATTTTTTTTCACAATAAAGAGTATAAATAATGTTAGCAATAAGAATGTTTAAAGGGAATTTTTAAAAGGAAAATATATGCTTTCAATTAAAATAATACGTAGTAATAGATGCTTTAAGAAAAAAATAATTTCTGTAATGATTTTATAATGATAAAAATTCGGAATTTTCTAGCAAACAATTAATAGATATTTTGAAATAGGTAACTATTTCTTACAAACAAAGATAAGAGCCGGTCTCGAGTTTTAACTGGAATAAACGAGAATCCCAAGAGTCACCTTAAAAATCTTTATTAATTCCATGTTCATATTGTGCTGCAATCCCTAAGGAAAGTAGATATGCAGTCAAACTTTAAATATTGTTATATTTGTTACATTGAGACAATTACATTCAATAGCAAGTTAGAAATACTAAATTTGTTGAAGTGTGAGTTTTCTGGTTTCATCTTTTCAAGTATTAGCTTGGGGAATTTTCGCTTAATACTTTTGAACACATCCTTAATTGTCGTCCATAAAAATTATCAAAGCTGTAAATTATTTATTTAAAAACTAAAAATATTGCTCGAAGAAAAAAACTGTTGACACAAGAAAATATATCATCTAAAATCTTTTCCCACTTACTATGTATTTTTTTTTGTTTTGAGACAGCTAGGCTGACAAAATGGAGTGCTCTGCTTCAATTTTTCATATTGAACTATATTTGGTATGGTGTCCGACTGCTTCAGTACACGCATGCCATAATGACCCGTAGTAGGTATAAGGTAGGCAACCATTCACACCTCATTTATACACAGAAAGGACAAACCCAGGATAGATAGAGAAAGAAAGTACATCCATGCTGGAACCGGGATTAGAACCCAGGACCACCCTATGTGCTGTCAGACACTCTGACAACTTGACAGGGTGGTCGGCACTTGCTACGCATTATAAGCAGCATTAAACTGTATTTTGTAAGAGAAACGTAATTATTTATCAAATTTTAATTAAATTATACACAGTAATTAAATATGATAATAGTAACCAAATAATACAAAACATATACTATTCATTTCTCAGTTATAGAATGATATTCAATGAATAATCATTTGATAAATTTTTCTTAAGCTTTTACTCAAAATATACGAATTTCTATTCTTTGTTTTTTATTTTCAATAATTTTCTGAATTGTAATTGTAAAACATTTATATTTAACAACAAAAAGTCCAACTAATATATTTTTGATATTTTTAGTGCAAGAATAAAACAAATAATATTTCAACACTTCAAAATTATTTTAAATCAATTACAGTGGGTTCTAATGATGTATGATAGGTTGCTTCAGTAATTTACATAAAATAGTATTAAAGTAATTAAGATATTTAGTGTGTTTTATGCAAGAAAAACTGCCATTATTATAATTACTATATATATTATACTACAATTATAATGCAAAACGATGAACTTCACATTGTAATGTTAATAGAAATATGCATATATATATATATATATATATATATATATATATATATATATATATATATAAATATATATATATATATATATATATATATATATATATATATATATATATATATATATATATATATATATATATATATATATATATATATATATATATTATATATATATATTAAATATATATATATTATATTTATATATATATATATATATATATATATTAAATATATATATATATATATATATATATATTATGTGTGTGTGTGTAGTATTTTTTGAATATCACTTAGAAAGTGATACTTTTTGCAATTAATTAATTGTAAGTCCAAAATAATACAAAATTGGATTGAATTTAAAAATTTTAATGCATTGCATTTGAAATATTCATTTTGCACATATCTTACTGAAAAGATTAATGATTGAGACAGCTCATTCTTTTTCATTAATTTACTCAAAATTTACATTAATTATTTACGTTAATACAAAATTTTAAAACTATTATTATTTTATCAGGCAGTATTTTAAAAATGTTTTTATGATTTTTCATAATTTCTGAAAATAATTTATTTTATTGTTAATAATTCTTTATGTGATTAAAGTTGATATCAATAGACTGTATTTGAATATAATTTTTATAATGAGTACATATTTGCCAGTAAAGAAAATTAACGATCTAATTAAATACTTTATTTATATTACACATGGTGCATTTTTAGCAGATAATATCAGTATACATCTTATATATACATTTCTAATTATATTGAAAACATCATACAAAATTAAAATATTAAAATATTTAAGCATTTAAAATTTTAAAGGTGAATGAAACAAAACAAATATTTAAAAATAACAGTACACATATTTGACAGTGTATAAATGTTAGTTAAATGCAAAATGAAGTAAAAATAGTATCACTTTTAATAAACAGTTTATTTTGATTTTGTAACAATGAAATTATAGTAAAATTTATTCAAACATATTATAAATTTAAAAAATAATTATAAATGAATTTCCTTAATGTTAAGTAATAATGATGTTTGATGAAATCTTTAATAATACTAATATCTTATATTGATGTATATACGTCTTAAAAATTATCTTAATTTCAAAAATTATCTTAATTACAAAAAAATAAAATAATTTGTTAAAACAATATTGCATACCAATGAACAAAATTTTATTTTTTTAATATAAATTTAATTTGACCAATCACTATGCTAAAATCACAAATGCAAAAATTATCAAAGTTAAGCAAAATTATTCTTTTATTACTTGCAAACTGACAATTTATCAGATATTAGTCTGGGTAATTTTTTGAAGCCATTTCTAAAATCCTTTCTTAGAATACCGTATATGAAAGGATTGACAGAAGAGCTCATGTAAAGAAACAAAGTTCCAATGTAATTCATCCATAAAGGCACTTTGTAATCTGCTACAGCTAATCCCTTGAAAATCACAAAAGGAGTAAAACAAAAATAAAAAGTGCATACTAACACAATCATACTTTTAATAGTTTTACGCATATGATTATCCGTGTTGGCCCTATTAGTTTCAGGATATCTCCTAATAAAAGCTGCATGTGCTATTTTACTGCTATTTTTTGCAGCGAACATAATAAGTATGTTGCACGTGATGACTACTATAGCAGGCATGAAAAAACATGTCATAGTACCAGTCAAAATGACAAACATTCCTCTCTCTGATGCATATTCTATGGAACATGTCGCTTCGATATAATTATAAGTTGCATAATTAGGCAAGTTGGAAATAAGACCAAAAATGAAACTGTAAATGGATGTAGTACAACAGAGGCAGAGAGCGGCTTTCTTCGTCACTACTGTTTGGTATTTAAAAGGCTGTAGAACAGCTATAGCTCTATCAAGACTAATAAGACCAATATTATATGATGAGGAACAACCAAAGGTATAAAGAAAAACTGCAGTCATTTTGCAAAAGAATCTTCCAAATGGCCAGAAATCCATCCCTAGAGCAAATGCTGATGGTAACATGACAAACACACTAGTAGAAATGTCAGTAGCAGCCAAATACACAATCAAAATATTACCGACTTGAGAATGTAATTTTTCATCCCAAAAATATATGATTACCACTGCTGAATTGCCAAGGAATGTTAATATGGCAACGAAAACAGTGGCAACACATCCTATTATGTTAAAGAAAAATTCTCGTTTTAATTCCTCAAAATCTTCGCTTATTACTGGTGTACTTGAATTGTTTATCACATATCGTTCATTTGTATCATTAAGTTCGATTCCTTCCATTGTTTTATCTGAAAAACACATAATTATTAGTATCAATTAATTATGCTTTTTATTTATTTAAATTTTAACATATGGATATAATATAATACATAAACAGTAATTGATTATGGAATTTTAATTTAAAAATGTAATTGTCACTTATATTGTGTGAAACAAGACACAGTCATATTTTTAAATACACATCTCTAATAGGTTATATAAAAATGTATATAAATTTCAGTATATTATTATCATCATATGCATTCCATTGATAAAAAGTGATAAAGTAAAATATCTTGCTTATTCAAGTAAAATTTTGATTTGAATTAAACTCTGTTAAATAGAATTTTCCACTTAAATGTAATTGATACTGTTTTACTTTTTTCTCTTGGTATTTCAATAACTATTTATGATGATGAAACATTCATTTAAGTAGACATATTGCGAATTTAGGCATGATAGTTATTAAGCTAAATTAATCATCTGATATATTCAATTCATAATTTGGTTCTATTGAATATTATACTTAAGGACATATTGCATATTTCTAATTAATTTTAAGATAGATCTATGAAAGTTATTTGTCTCACAAAGTACTGTATATGCGCTATGTTTGCTAAATCAAACAAAATTAGTCTGGTTTCCAATACCTACCAAAGAAGTAATTGCTTTGCGCATCGTTTTCTGAGAGAAATACATTTCGAAATCACACTAATGTAGTCTAGATAAGTATATTCCCAGATGTTCCTTCTTAATGTAGATATTTTAGTGTAGCTATTAAAAATTAGCTAATGTTTTACAAATTTCTCCAAAGTAATTTATAATATTTTATTTTTATAAGATAATTTGTTAAATATTAATAAGTTAAGAACCATAGCATCAAGAAGAAATATTAGTGATTAAGTCCTTAACCATTGAAGTTTGGAATCTTATTAGTTGTCTCCTATTGCAGACCAGCATAGCCTGACCAATAGCTTTGAAAGTGTTCAAATATTTTTAATTTGGTGGAGATAATACAATAACTCATTTAAAAATTGAAGAAATTAATAACTATATTTATTTTCTTGAAAAACATATGCAGAAATGTCTAGGTTATCTTGTGCTGGACATTTACATTTATCTATCCTTACAGTTTATGAAGCTTTTAAGAAAAAAATAGAACCGCACTCTTCCCTTCTTGAAGCAAGTAGCCAGAATTACATTGTAGAAAAGAAAATTTACAAGAAATAAACTTTTTTGGTGTTAAAATAAAGTTGCATTGTAAAGAATTTCTTATAATAGAAGTACATCCTTTCAGATATCCTAAGACTAATCTCCTGAAATATGTTTCAGGAGAATATAGGAGAAATATAGAATGTAAACATTCTATATTCAGTCGGAGACAATTTATTAGCATACAAAAAAATTTAGAGATTACTTTTAATGTAGATATAATCAATAATAAACTGATAAAAATATTATTCTCTATCCAACGTAAAAAGGGTAAGCCTTGGTAACATTGATAGCATTTTTAAACAGGAGAAAGTATACACTGATTTAATAAATATGAAGTTAAAAAATCACTTAACAGTGCCAAAAGAATTAAATTAAGTAAAAGGAACTGCCATATAAAATAGACACTTGCCGAAATTATCTGTTTAATTTATCTACTAAAAATCACTTTTATTTATTGTTATACGTAAAGTTATTATGATATAATTAACAACTATTGACATACACAGACCATTAACATTAATGTCAACTACTTGTCAAATGCAAGAATAACCATATTTTTCCAAGCGAACTGCTGACAGCTGTTACAAGAAGATAATCACTTAGGTACCTGCAAATATTAACCGGTATTAAGAACTAGAATTCCAGTTACATTGCCAATTTCTCGATATTACACGTTTGAGTATAGATACCAAGGATTATCTAGATAATCCCACAGAATTTTGATTAGTTTTAAATCAGAGGATTTTGCTCGAAAGGAAGAACGTGAAACTAATCCTGGTGTCCTTCATAACACGCACGTGTATTGTCAGCTGTATTATACCTCGCATTGCCCTGCCGGTAAATAACATCAGCCTAAAGAAAAATAATAATCACATAGGGTTGAACATGTTCTGCAAAGACAGATGCATACTTGTATTGATGCATTTTGCTTTTTACAAAGATGAATGAACCCAAAAAATGCTATCAAAGTATTCCCCAGACCATCATGCTCCCGTCTTCAGTATGGACCATTCCATCAATAGTTTTCAAAAGTTTCAAGCCTTATACGCTAATGTCCATTTGCCTGATGGGGAATGAAATGTGGTTCTTCAGAAAATGTTACATGTTGCCACTCAGTGGATGCCTAATTTTGGCACTTGCCTGCAAATTCTAGTTTTCGTCATCAATGAACAACAATCAGCATAGGTGCATTAAACAGGAATATGCTTTAAAGGTCCAGATACAGTAACATTCGCTGAATAGTAATCTGGCAAACACTGTTAATATCTCCTTGATTCATATGGGAGGTCAATTACACAATGGTAGCACTTCTATTCACCTGCACACATCTTTGAACGACTTTCACCTCTGTCATTTATAGCCCATGGTACAATATATTTCTGAAGTCGATCATTTTAAACAATTTCATTTTTTATGCACACTATACTTTTTCCGAAGGGGGGCACGCAAACATTTCAGAAACTTAGCTGTTTTGGAAAACCTTCCGGCCCTAGCCTGAATACCAATGATTATGCTCTTTTGTTGGGCATAAATAACTAAATTTCTGCATTACGAAAACAATTACAATGTTTTCCGAAGTCCTCATTCATACTTTATAAAAGCTCAATAGCACTGTGTTGTCACTAGCATTCTGAGATTGGATGTTTAACAACGACGTCAAAAGTACTGGTTATCATATTAATGTAACATGCCTGTATTTATGATTATATATTTATAAATAATATTTCTCTTAATTATTCTACTTCATATAAGATAGTTTGAATGTGTATTTTTGTAAGAAATTTATGACAAGATTCGTTCATATTTCAACACATATATCTGCTTCTCTCTTTGTGTTCCTTTTATTAGCAATACAATTTATGTGGCTAGTTTTTTATATAATTTTTTTTAATTAATTTCATATTTAAATCAGGCAATGTTTCTTATTTACATTTCAAGCAAAAGCAGGAAATAAAAATTATTCATGCCTATAATTAATTTTTGTATCCATTTCCAATATATTAACTTTGACATTATTTCGGCATTTAGTACAATTTTACTGCAAAAAAAATATTTTATTGCAAATGTAAAATGAACTTAATTTATATTCATGCCTACAGAGATAAATGATTTATAACTGATATATATATAAATATATATGTGTGTGTATGAATATATATATATATATATCAGTAATAAATCATTATTAACTTATGTCATACGTTACAATATGATATTTTGAATATCTGAACAAAACTTATGGGAGCTGTCACCGCGTCATAGAGGAATGACTCACAAATTACTTTGTTAATATAATTATTTCTTCAAAAGATTTTACCAACTTTTCACGACAATTTAATTAATAAAGGAGAATTTTTCAATACAATTGAAATTAAAAACTAAATAGTAAGTTCAAAACTAGTAATCGCTTCACTTCATTTTTAAGATAAGAAAATATAAAAAATAATGTATTAATTGCACAAAACGTGATTTTAAAAATATGTTTTCATGTATAAAGAATTAAAATTTTAAAACCTAAAATAGGGAATTTAAAAAATATTAAATTTTCTGTGTGATAAATGGATAAATATTTTGATTTCACTAATATAATTAATCAATCGTTAAATATTGTCTCAACATTTTCTTTAATGAAAAAATATATTATATTTTTTTTCATATAAAATTTTATAAACGTTGCTTCTTTTTACTAGTAAAATATCTTATTAGGGTTATATATTTTACTTCAGTTGGCTTTTATTCTGATTAATAATGATAATTAATTAAAATTAACTAAAATAAACCCATTTGTTGGAGGGGAATAAATAAAACAATTTTACATTGTCCTAATATATATATATATATATATATATATATATATATATATATATATATATATATATATATATATATATATATATATATATATATATATATATATATGTATGTATGTATAGGAGAATATTCTAAAAAAGAAATGGAAACAATTTAGACCGATAAGATATAGCTATTAAATATGCAAAATTGGAACAATTTAAAAGGAAATATTGAACAATATACATTAAATTAATAGTGGTTTGTTCAATCCCGCCGCTGTTAAAATCAATGAGTTATAATTAATTTAAATAAATAATAATATCAATTCAATCACTTGCATTATAAAATATTTGGGGCTATAGCATTTTTTAAAAAGTAGTGATAACAAAATGGAAAATATTATTTTTAAAAAAAATATATCATTTTTTCAATTGCCTATTTTGAAAATGAATTTATTATTAACTATTAACAATTCCCTTTTTTAAAATACAAAATAGTATTTTTAAAAATTAAAGATCCAAATTAACTTTCAAATATCAAATTAAACTGAATTGAAGTAAATCGTAGCTTTGAAATGTCTATTGATAAGGAAAATTATTATTTGTTTTTGTTTTCCTTTTTTAATAAGTTATAGAAAGATATTTTTGTATAAAAAAGAAATATGTTCACTTACGATTTGCTTATACATTTTATAGTGGATCATTTTACATTATAAAGTAAGATATCATGTTTTTGTGCAGATATCATTATAAAAATAATCTCATAACATCATAAAAATTTTTATTTAAATAATTTTTATAATAATATACACAAATACAAGACCGCTAGATTTTTCTATAATTGTAGTCAATTCTGTAATGAAAACAAACTTTATTTCTAATTTCTTAGAAAAAAATTTATCATTTCTTCTTTTTTTATTTAAAAATATGAAGGAAACTCATAATCACTCATGAAAATCTTTATTTCATTTTTAACATACAAATGTTGCATTTTAATGAATAACGTATCTCTCTCTTTTATTCTCCATAAAATATTAATCATTAATATATTAATTCTTAATGCAGCTGTATATGTTTACTACGGGAAAGGTAAATATTTTTTTACTTCGTACATTACATTATTTCCACTTTTGAGAAAACTGAAATTATTGAAGATCTTATATTTTTGTAACTTTCAATCATACCTTCATAACCAATTTTAGAGATATTCTTGAATAAAATTATGAACTGTTTTGATTAATGTCCATATTATACTATAACTTGTTCACGTACTTTATAATTGTCTAAGAATAAGAGAAGAAGAGAGATTAGTGAGATTTCAAAAAAAAAATACTAAAAATAAAATAATCAAATCTTTGGATAACTAATAATCGCTTATAAAATATAAAAGATAAAATTCTTTAAAAACTATCACAGTCACACATAGGGAATAGTTGGAAGTTTTCAAATATATAAATTAAATCTAGTAGATTAAATATGATGCGTATTTGTTACTTCAAAGTAATAGGGGGCGGAATTTAATAAAGTCGTTTCTAAAGTAATTCTATTAAATTAGTTTCAGATGTTGCATGAAGTGTTCAACTGGAGGTTCTATTTGAAAACTATGTAGTACCCCTAGTACAATCTATTCAGGACTATTTGAAATCCAAACACAGAATACCTTTACCTTGATGTTTAATCTTATTAAATCTTACCATTATTTTACCATCGGAAATTTAATAAAATCAAGTTTTTAAAAAAGAACACGTATACAGATTATGTGTGATAGTTCTAAAGCGAACATTATTTTAAGATTAAAATAAAACTTAAAATAATGTTCGCACTAGAACTTTTTGAAAAGTGAAAGAGGAAATTCTATAGATTAAAATAAAGTGTTGAATTTTTAAATTTTATGAAACATTTTAATTTCAAATTTTAAATTAAGTGCAAATTGATTATTTTTCAAAAATAGTAAGATTTATGATAATGTAAACAGATAGTGTTCAATTCAGAAATTTGAATTTGTTTACTCTTAACAGATAAATAAAATTAAGTTAGGGCTAAATATAGTGTACTTATGATGATGTCACTCTATGTCAATAGTAAAGTTTAGCCTAATTAATGCAGTTTGGTTAATAGAAGAACTTATGAGTACATAATTATATGATATCGCACATGTTTATATATAAAGAATTTGCACATAAATGAATGTGATATAATTATATAGCTTTTCAAGCAATATTTAATACAATTTCCTTTTAAAATTTGATATTGAAGAAGTAATCAAGATAAAAATTTTAAAATCATTGTTGACCGGATGGAATTTGGTATAAAAATTCGAAATTACGATAATGGTTAAAAATAAAACATTCACACATAACATTCACACATAAAAATAAAACATCCATGAAATGTAAATACGTATTTATGAATTTTTGTTAAATTATTCTTCCAATTTAATTTTTCGACATAATTTCTGTATTGTTTTTTGAGTTTTATATTAATTTATTTTATATGAAAAAATTATCTTAATGAGAAACAATTGAAGCAATTTTTCCTAATTTTCATAGTAATTTTTGAGCCTCATGAGCTTCGTTTATCTTTTCTGATAAAATAATTATAGCATTAAAGGAAATCTGCTTTTATATATAAAGATAGATTATTTTTTTAAAAAAAATATAATATTTTTTATCCGTGCATATTTTATAAATCAAATTTTGGAAATATTTACTACTTTTAAGGCCATTTACAAGAAAGTAAACATATCAAAATCTGAAATTATAGAAAAACATGAATGTTTTAAAAGTTCATTAAATTTTTTATACCATAAGAACATTTTATATTCCAGAGTAGAAATAAAATTTCAATCAAGTTTATTTTATTTTAAATTTTATTTGATATATTAATCTTATTTTAATCTATCATGTAAAAATTAATTTGAAAGGGAAACAATTGAACAGAAAAAATAATTATTTTAAGAATTCATTTCTTACCTTTACATGCGCTAGGTTTCTTAAAACCAAAATATGATATGTATGAAATAATAGACTGAAATTTTTGTGGGATTTCCAAAACTTGTAATCTTATTTCGCACAGCATGGAGACTTTTATGTCAACTGTAAAATCAAACATTTATATGTATTCTTGCGTAAACACAAATCAGTGCTATAATGGCCATTATATGATAATCCATATAAATTTTAAAAAATATTTCCTTTATTATACAAAAGTTACATCAATCTCTGAATGATTTTTCTTCGAATATAATAACTGATGAAGCATTATTATGATGATTAATCGTAAAAATAATGATCCAACTGCCATTTTACTGAAATCTATTTAATTCAAAAATGTAATATTCATAGAAATGTACTTTTTCATTGATAAAATTATTATTCATCTGTAATAAAGTCTCCTAGATTTTCAAAAAATATTATAAAATGGTATTTGATATTAAAAAAATTAATCGTAAATTTATTTTAATACTTATTAACTATATTCATGTAATGAAATTAGTCATTAAGCAACGTTTCTTGAAATTTAGGTTCAGGAATATGATAGTTAAAGTTTAATATTTCCTAATGATAAGGAATTATCGATTTGAAGGGCATCTTGCGTTTAACAACGATCAATACTTTATAAGTATTAATGGCTATTATTAGTTCACGTATATATATATAATATTTGTACATTACATTTGTAAAGTCTGATATCTCAGAAAGGGACATAAGTGTTCAAATAATTTTGACTCATCAATTAATATTTCTCTTTAAATGTAATGTTAGGATAAGCACAGTAACAACTTTTTGGGAAATATAGACAAAAATTCCAAACAAAACAAATGAATAATTTTCAAAATATTTAGAGAATATTTAACTTTATTATTTTTAAATTTTAAGATATTATCGCTGAATATAAATATTAATTAGATTTTTTTGTACTTCATTTACTAAACCTTAAACACTGAAACGGTTAATAGAACGTGAATTGAATTTGGTTTTTTTATTTTACCATTCTACTAATTATACTAACCAATAAGAATTATGTAAAACTGGACAACATATTTAAGGAATTCAACAGTGTAGTAAATGTATTCATGAGACATTAGTTTTGTGTTTTATCTCATGGAGAAATATATGGTTTAATGATAGTTACTGTGTAACAACACTAACTGTTTCCGTCTTATTACGAATAATGTGGTAAAATAACCAAGTATGTTGACGAATATTTTTATACAAAAGCATAGAGAAAACTATATTAATAAAAATACCAGATTATAAATTAAAAATCAATAGTGTGGATAAGAAGGAGTAAAATGATTTCAAATTTTAAGCAGACAGAAATATTTGTATTTATTTATAAACCGTGTTTTATATAGTATGGTTATGCATTCCTCATGAATACTTCCATATATTTTTCAATACCTTTTCAACTTTTGCTTTTTTTTTCTTCTTAAAATAAGGAGATTTACACCCTAAAAATGCAGAATAAATTACCTAGAATTTTTGAATGAAAAAAATTATAGATAAATTCAATCACTATAGAAATGTGTTAAATAGTGTTGGTTTAAATGGCAGAACTCCGAGAAAAAAACAATGATATCTGAAGTTAATAGAAAGAAGCGTCTAGAATTTGCAATGAAAGTCAAAGGCAAACCGATGGACTTCTGGAAAAAGGTTAATTTTTAAGATGAGAGAATTTCTTCACCCCATAGTATCCGAAAAATCTGGCGAAAAAATATAGCAGCCATTGATAGTAAAAATGTACTTCAGACCTTGAAACATGGTGGTGGACATGTAATGGTTTTAGACTGTGCATCTCATGGCAGTGTTGGAAAATTATACTTTATTGACCCAAAAATGACAGCTTTAGGTAAAACTGATTTGTTGCGGCATAACTTATTAGACAGTGCTGGAAAATTAGGTATCGAAGACACTTTCTTATTCCAACATGGTTGCTTTGCGCCAAATGCCTTGAAACTCCACCACAATTCCTGGATATAAATCCAATTGAAAATTTGTGGATGCTATTGGATGATCAAGTCAAAAAAAATATATTTCAAGTAAAAATAGTTTGAACGAAGCACCCATGGAAACTTGGGAAGAAATAGATCAAGAAACCCTAAAAATATAATAGAATTAATGCAAGACGTCTTGAAGCAATTGTAAAAGCCAATGGAATGCATACAAAGTATTAAATTTCTATAAACTAATTATAATTATGTTTAAAATTTGTCACTCAGTAACTGTACAAATACACTTTTTGTATAGCTTTTATAAAGTTTTATTCATTAAATAACTAAAATTTATGTAATTGTTCTTTTGTTGATATTTTACTATATATATATATATATATATATATATATATATATATATTCTTTTACCTCATTAGAATATATTCCTCTACAATTTTAACTTATATACCTTATTTTATTTTGCTATAAAATTCCAAAATTGAAGTGTACAAATAACCATTTTGTCAACTGTATATATATATGCCTTGAAACTCCGCCCATATATATATATATATATTTATATATATATGGGCGGTCATTGTACTGTTAAGCACTTTACATTTTCTTATGACCAAAATATTAGAATTACTTTAACATAAAATTTATAGTTGCTTACTTGCTTTCTTTAAATTGCACTATTACTTCTAAATTTAGTATTTTGCTCATAACTATGATACTTTAATAGTATTCATAATGATTAGAATATATTGGATTATATTTTTTAGTTTATTTATCTCAAATGCGAATTACCACCAATATCAACAAATATTAAATTTGTTACATAAATTTTAAACAATTCTTTAAATAAACGATTATTGACTGATATTAATTGTTTTTTTCAAACATACAGATTACTTACTAAAACAATTATAAATTAAATACATCCCATGGATTACATACAAACCATAAAACTTATAAATAGTGATTCCCTAACATTTTTAAATTTTTGGCATTTTATTCACAATGAGCATTTTAATCTCATGAGAATATTCTGATTATTATCATAATATAATTATTACAACTTTTGATTTTTAATTCGCAGTTTGTCATGTATGTACCACAGATATTGTTAATTTTAATTTATATATCACTACAGAAAAGAATATTTTTAAATATTTCTAAATAAAGATGAGTTATATGTTTAAATCTGATGTCAAATTATAACTTATATGCCTGAAATGATAAAAAATATAATGCATATTAAGCACTGTAGACACATTTTTCTTCATCGAGAAGAAAAGTTATTTCCTTCTTCGATTACATTTTAAAAGCAATTTATTTTATTATTTCACCCCATATAAGGTTAACCAATCAATATTTTTGTCTGAGTAATTCAATACAATAATGTATTTTTAACAATATTTCACTAGTTTGAAATCCCATTTCTCTTTTTTTGCTTATCACTTAGATAAATTCTGACAAAAAGTCATATATTGCAGTCATACACTTAATCCGACCAATTTAAACATCCTAAAGGAATAACAGTCAATTTTCAACAGACACAATACATCAAAATCCACTTATATTGAAAATGAATAATTTCAAATTATTTAAAGAAAAGTATTTCAAATGATAAAGCTTGAGTTCCCATTCATTTACAATTTTAATATTAAATTTGTTATAAGCATTTCATTTTTATACATAATTAATCATTTTTTTCAGTTTTATGGGTTGCTTAGTAAAAATAAAAAACTTCAAATGTTTTTATTATATAATTATTCGTTTAAATTTAGGAACAAATTGGTGGTTATGATTTTTATTCATTCTGGTCTTAAATATATTTCCTGAACACACAATTCAGTTGTAGCTTGGGGAAATTAAAATAGCATATAATGTCTTGTCCTTGTTAATGTTTTACATTTTTGTCAAAACTAAAACCTAATTTCTTGTTTTGGAAGTTTACCAGAGTAAATGTAATTAGATTTAAATTACATATATCTTAAGTAGTTAACATTTATATAATCTTTATTTTATTCATACTTTTCTAAAAAGCTAGAAATATTTCACAATTAATTTTGTGAATTAATGCTTTAAATCAATTTTGTATAACATTTTTAATATTCACTTCTTGAAAATATAAATCTTTTCCTTTTAAGTGACTCAAGATATTTATTTTATGTTCTTGCAATAAATGTATTAATAAATATTTTTCCTTTAAAGTGTAAAGTTTAATTAAGTAGTTTTTTTAATTTCTATTATTTTATTTTCTCATTTAGAATTGTTTGCTTTTGGTCACTTCTCTTAGAAAGATAAGCGAAAAAGTTTCGCTACTCTTATGAAGTTTTATCGCTATTGAAATGCAGAGAAAAAAATCTAAATCTCTCCGACATATTCAACATTCCCTACTAGTGCATGATAAATGTCAACACTCTCCAGGTTTTGATGATCATACAATATATATATATATATATATATATATATATATATATATATATATATATATATATATATATATATATATATATATATATATATATATATATGAAGTATATTCAAGAATAGGGAATAGGGACAAACATTATATGCTTATCAATATATTTAGGGCGCAAGCAGCTCAAATATTATTAAATGTAAGTAATCAAAATATTCTTAAACAATGAACAAATGCTGAAATAAAGACACTAAATTAATTGAAAAAACAAGATTATTTTCATATGATAAACAGATGGTACATATAATTAATAAAAAAGAAAATTTAAAATATAAAGAGGCATATAGAATAAAAAGAAAATCGAAATATACAATATATCAAATAAAATGAAGTACTAATATAGGCAGATTCTTCAGAAGCAAAATATGGCTTTTTTGCAAACCTGTTGTATTAAAATGTAATACTTCATTGTTCTAATGATTATAAACTTGATATTTTAGCTTCGGAATTGTGAGCTTATTGAAAATTTTAGTGCAGTTTTGGGAGGTAATGGCTTCATTAAGACTTTAATCTGGAACCATTTCAGAAAATTATTGCCATTATTTGTGCCAATGCTGTCAACAACCCCTGAAGATGCAGGCCATATTTTTACTTCATTTCATTTAATTTCTTCTGTTTTTTTAAATTCTCACTCTATTCTGTATGTCGTTTTAAATTTTATATTTTTATTATTTATTGGTTATATGTATATTATGCACTGCTGGCCATCGTAAATGCAACATCCTGAAGTAAGCATGCAAATAACATGAAATTTACAAAATGTATTACCGGAGGTGAGATATGCAACTGATTAGAATTTCAGTGCAGACATACAATACGTGAGCCTGTGGCAACACTTTAAAGAGTTATTTAAAGCTTAGAGATTTCATTGATTTCAAGTTTCGCAATGACGTTTTTCTTGTGATTAAAATTTTAAAAAAAACGATCAATCATGCCTTATATAAAACAGCGATAATTTTTTGATCAAGCATGTGATTTACACAGAGGAAGGATAGTGGCCCACTGTGTTTGTGGATTACCTTACAGAGAAATTTATAGTCCTGTTGGACAAGACCAAACAACTGTAAGGCGGATATGTTTTCCTTGTATCGACGGACCGACATGTTCGATTGCATCCACCTCAGTGCAATACTTCATGTGATGACAGAAAATTTGTGCGCATGATAGTGACAGATCAATCAGCCACATCACGAATCATAGCATAGTATGTAGCAATCATCAATATCTGCGTGTACCATTCAACGTCATTCACAGCAGAGTTGTCTGTTCTTAAGACGCCCATTACTTCATCTATCCTTGAAGCAGAACCACAGACATCCCCGCCGAAAATGGTGCCAATAAAATGTTATGTGGATTACAGAATTGAATGAAATTGTCTTTACTGACGAGTCATGCTTCTGTCTGCAACACCACGATGGTCGCTTTCGAATCTGAGACATCCTGTAGAGATTATGAGGAACAGCTACGTTATCCACCACCACACTAGTCCAGCACTGAGTATTATGGTATGGAGTGGTACTGGATATCACTATAAAACTCTTCTAGTACGTTATGTCAATATTGTTAGCGACGAGAGCTACACTTTCAAGATGTTTGAACCAGCCCACAGCGATATTTCCACAGGATAATGCGCGACAACACGTGGCACGCATTGTCCAAGGGTTTTTCGTCTATCGCCAGCTTGAATTACTTCCCTGGTCAGCTGTCTCCCCGGATCTTTCGCAGATAGAAAACATGTGATCCATGCTTGCTCAAAGATTTACCTAGATTGCATGCTCATTTGCACACTAGATCATTTTTAGCAACGTGTGGAAGCTGCTTGATTTGTTGTACCCTAAGAACACATCCAAAGTCTCTTTGAGAACAACCTCTTCAATCAATGCCGGGGTATCTGGCAGCTGTGATATCCAACAATGACTTACTCTGTCTATTGGTGTAGACAGGAACCACACTTCACAGAAGTATATAAATTTAATCATTTGATACTTAGTAATCATGTATTGAGTATATTAAATATACAGTTGAAAAATATATAAATTAAGTCTTTTAACTTTTTTGTGTCAATATAGGTTTTTACTAAATACCTTGAAGTTTTGAATAAAATTTGATTATCTATAGATTTTTTCATCTATAAAAAACTATTAATTTTTTAGCATTCTATACTACACGAAATAAGCTATACAAAACTCTTCATTATAATAAAATATTTAAATCACTTGTATGGAAAAATATGTAAATATTAAGATTTAGCAACATTTCTTAAATGTGTTCACTCAGTCTCAAGTAGGGAATTAAAATTCTGAGTGTGGTAGAAGATATTAAATTCTTTCCTGAGCAACATGAGATACTTTCTTGAAATATGCAAGAAATATTGCTAGTTTTGTTTGATAAGAATCTTCTTTCTCTTTTACAACATTTATGTAAAAACATTTTTTTTTTACTTCGTAGTTATTTTTAAGCGTTTTTATAAGAAGCAGATTAGTTTTTGAAGCAAATATAACTTAAGTAAATCAATGTTCAGTTAAATATCTCAATGTATTTATAATTTTTCTAGATCATTCGCAATATGATTTTCTTGCTTAGAAAAATTAAACCTATATATTGATGCAATGAGTTTTAAAAGTCTATACTGATTTAATAATTAGTATTATTTAACTTAAAAAAAATTTGATGTATTCTTTGTTTAAATTAAATTGCAAACGACATGATAGTATGAACCAAAAAAGAGATTTAATCATATATGAAACATCAAAGACTAATCAATGACATCAATGACCTTAAAGAAACATCAATGACCTTATAAATTATTTCGAAAAATGTGTCTGAAATTTGAAATATAACAATGTTTTTGTAAAAGTGTTTTATCAGCATTATTTCTTTGAACCATTTGAGAGTTAATTTCCAGTCAATCAGTTTGAATTATATATTTAAAGTTCGAAAGATATTTAATTCAATACATAACAATAATGGAAAATTAATTTCGGTTTCATCCATCACTGAATTTTTACATTAATAATTTATAACTGAAATGTAAAATGCATCTTACATTTTTTATTAATTAATTACATAAAAATTGACTACGTTCATATTTAAAATTTTATTTTGTGCAAGGTGTGGAAATATTTAAAATATTTCTCTCGTTTCGTTACAGAAATGCGCATTTAATTTATACAATTTTATCATTAAATGAAAACAAATTTTAAGCTCAAATGATAAACATAAAAATGAAACAACCATTAAATTATTATCAGTGAACTGCATTTTCATTGCAATTCACAGTTTATAATTGCACTGTTTTTCTTGCTTGAAATTCTTTAAAATACATTCTAACATTTTAAAGAATTTCAAGCAAGAAATCTTAACAATTATTTAGAATATCATCAATAGCAATTATTAAAATTCCTACCCAGAAAAGGTAAATGCAACTCTTGAAGCACTTATAACATATTCTAAGAATCAATGGTTAGTCTATTTTGCCTGCATAAATAAATCAAATATTGATGAATTAATTTTACCTTTCAAATATAGAAATTACATCATACTCTGAACCTGCTTGAGCAAATATTTTTTAAATCATACAAAATTAAATATTTAAATTTTTTTGGGAATAAAAATATTTTTCTAGTTTTTATAATGAGTAATATGCTTTTTTCATTTACATCCAATATTAGAATATTCTATTTAAGCCAGACCGTTAGAAATCAGAATTCAATAGCTTTTGTTACATTTAGGTTTCCAAATGTCGCACTTAAGACCATATCTCAGAAACATGAATTGATAAATATAAATTTTAATAAATAGACATACAAATCATATTATTTAAATTTAAATAATGATATATAAAATTGTTTTTATTAGTTGTAATTGTTTCTGTGTCATTCAAAAGCAGCAGTTTTTAAATGAACCGAATAATAACCCAACAACGTTTAGAAAACTTTATATGCTTTTTAAATCTTATTTGAATAATATATGATACAAGATATATTTATTACATAGTTATTAAACTTTGTTATAAAATGTCTTTGGAACTATGTAAATGGTCTTATGAACAGCAATGAAAGATTTCTGATTGAATATTAATCAAATTATAGGAAATCATGACTCATTTATCAAATGCACTCGTATGATTAGTTCATTTAAAAAAAAGTCTGTATTATACATTATTGTCTCTAATAATAATATGATGTATTTTACTAGTTTCAAAATTAAGGACATCAACAGATAATATCATAATAATGGTGTTAAGTTTAAAGATTACATCAATTGTTTGTGGAAATCCGTCCCAAAGGATGTCATTGGAAATAATGCAACTCATGAAAAATCTGGTGACTATTAATTTGTATTATTATTAAGTTATTCTTTTTTGTCTGATAAATGTGGTATATAAGTCTAATGTAATGTCATATATCTAACAATACTTACTTTCATTCATGGGAACTGACTATTATCATGTCATGTATGACTATAAATGTGGTATACCAGTCTAGGGAAAAATCATATATCCAAAAATACTTACGTGCATTCATGGGAACTGACTATTATTAAGCTAATTTTTTAATCAAAACTTCTAAATTTCTTTAAAATTTAATTATCATTTTTAGTTCCAGTATGAAATCCTTTTCTCTATTTACATTTCTTTCTGATGAAGCATTTTCATCATTTTAGTGAGAAAGAAAAGTATACACAGAATATCTTTTAAAAATAAACATTTATCCTAATTAATAGACAAACACAAGCTCTGAATAAATATCTTTTTCTAGGATCTTGTGTAAGTTTTCATCAGTGATAAAATAAAACATTTATATGTTTTTTATAATGCCCCAAAGTTGCATTTTAAGAGAATTTAATTTTTTTTCCAGTTTTTAGGATTATTTTAGTAATTTTATAATAAATATCTATTATATATTAGAGGAATATGCAAATATATATATATTTGGAGAAATGAAAGTTATTAATTAGGCTAGAAATTAAAAGTGTAAGGACATGTTTGGACAATTTTAATTTATCCACAAATTTAAAAAAAAATTAAATCCAGAGCTGATAAAAAATTTGAATATTATAACATTTTTTACTTTCAACTCTCTTAAGTTAATTTATTTGATAAATGGAGATAAATTAGATTTATTAAGCTATACATTTCAAATCACTATTTCTCCTTAATTACTCTCTATTCTATCCTAATAATCTTTGAATTAATGATTATCTCAAATTGCATTAAGTGAATTATAATTTATGTACTTCATTTATTTCAGTTCTGTTTTCAGTGATGTGCATCTTTCTATACATTTTATTTCCGCTTCAATGATTATAAGTGCTTAATGTTTTAATTATAGCATGAAAATGAATATTTACTGAATGTAAAGCAGTTATAAAATAATAGTTTTGAAATTTTGAAGTATTCCGTGACATTTAATATGCAGTGTATACAAGAAAATATAAACTGAGAGCACCTGGCAAATGTTATGATTATTTTATTTTAAACAGATGATTTAATTTGTATATTGCAAAGGAATATATTTGTGAAACATTTTGATTTTTATCCTAGCAATTGAAAACATTTATATTTGGTAAAAAATTCAATAAAAATTATTAAATTATTCTAAACTGGGTTATCAAATGTGTACAGATTATTCCATGCTACATTTTACATTACTTATACTTTAATCCTTATTAAGATTATTCATGTATCTTATTGTAAAAGTAATAATTTCTTTAAATAATATTTAATCTTTAAATTAATCGTTATTTATTTGCAATCATTTTAAATAAATGTAATAACTACCTCTAAACAGTGTTTTTGATATTTTATTACTAAAATTTCATGTTATGAATGGGGGAACGTATAATAGTTGTCAATGACAGAATTTAAAGGTAAGATTTGTAAAACTATTTTATTTCAAACAAGAAATAATATGTAAAAGAAATAAACATTAAAAAATATTTGGATATAATAGCGTGTTAAATATATTTGTTAAATATGTAAACGTCTGTTGCTATATAATCAGAATTGTTTTGTATACTTTTGTTGGAGATTGAAATATTAGTATAAGCAAATTTTAATGTAAATTAAATTATGAGTGAATAAATATAAATATTTTCAAAACTCAAAAATGAAATATGAAAATTCAACCATTAAATATAAACATATTCTCTGTGAAGTACTTTAAGGAATATCTTCGAACAATTTATGGAAATTTAGGAATTGTTAGACTATGGAATATATTGTTATTTTAATAAAAATATACTGTTAAAAATGAAATCTACAATCATAATATAAGGTAAGAAAAATCCGGGAATATATGAAAAAATTCCTTGAATTCTTCGTCTCTATGGACCCAATGGACTGTAAAATCGTATTTTTGTATTATGGAGAATTTGAAGTCAGCAAAATATTTTCTATATGGTCTTTAAAAATGACAGCTATTCAAATAGTTTTAAAGAAATATATTTTTCTAAGTTAGAAATTATGAAAATAAGGTTGTATTTTAATAATGATAGATATTAAAAGGAAACACACTTAAGTATGATTTATTTTCAATATTTTTTATTAACTCCTCTGTGATAATTATTCATTTAAAATTCTTTTTCAAGTAAATAAAATTACTCTAATATGTACATGATCCAACAGGTAATTTACTAAAATTTTTATTCGAAGATTGTATTTAAATAGGGATTCAAAAACTATGACTTATTTTAGGTTTTTTATTAGATTAAAGGTCAAATTTAATACAAGTCTTAAAAAATTTTAACATAAAAATTTTGGATATTAAATAAGAAAAAACATATTAAAATAGCAATACAATTCAGTTTTATTATCAATTATAATATGCAAAATATCAGATTACAATTTTTTTTTCTTTTGAGAAAGAGGGTTTAAAAATAATTGCTCAAGCAATTAGATTTTAATACGATTTTCATAAATTATTAATAGAAATAAGTGTATTTTCTCAATGTTGAATGTCATTTTTATCACAAAAAAGCAATCATTTTAAACAAAATGCTTTAAAATATTAATAGGTATGAAAAATATTATATTTCGTTAATTAACTAAATTTTATATGCTTTTTATTTAAAAGAAAAATATTTGTTAACTGAAAATGAACGCCTTGTGTTCCTACAATTTTTTTTCCTTAATTTGGACATAGTTTCAATAAAGCAATTATTTAAGTAATATTTAATTCTCTTTATTTTAAAAAAAATTAATAAAATGTGCCATCTTTAGAAATAATAAAATATTTCAACAAGCACAAATTTTGCAAATTGTTGCACTGATTTCTAATATATATTTATATTTTTAATTTTACATTTCATTTAAATATTCTTAGTTTTATCGTATATTCTAAAAATAATATCTAGTTAGAAAAAATCTCGCATAGACATATTTTGCTATAAGGAAAATGTTACATTAATACTGCATCATCCAGGGAGCCGAATATATATATATATATATATGCATATATATATAAATATATGTATATATATATATGCATATATATATAAATATATGTATGTATGTATATATATATATGTATATATATAAATGCATATATATATAAATATATGTATGTATGCATATATATATATATATATATATATATATATATATATATATATATATATATATATATATATATATATATATATATATATATATATATATATATATATATATATATATATATCCTCCAACAAAATGAATTCCTGTTGTTTAATTGCGGTAAAAGGTTAAACTTTTATGGAATAAAATTAAAAATATAAGAATTGATTCCTTTCTATTAAGTAAATTTATATACTTCTATTACAATCAAATTAAAAATATATTTATATTTCAAATGTATGCGTATATAGTTTTATAAAATCAGTTTTGTAAATTCTGTAGAACTACTCCAATTCTGTAGAATTGCTGGGATGGAAACCAATGTATTTTTTTAAACTGTGATAGCTATATTGAAAATTAGGAATTAAATTTGATATACCAGTCGTAATCCAAGATGTAAGGAGTAAAATAATAATAGAAAAACAAATGTAAACTGAAAAATTTTAACAAAACTGATAAATTTAATCATTTTAAAATGGAATATATATTTGAAAATATTGTTGCATGTGTTTTGTCAACCGATTTCTTTTGTAGTGAAAATATATTCTTGTTTTCAGACAAAAATTTTACTTTCTTTTTGGGTCCTTTTTCCCACATTCCTTAGTGATTTAATTTCTGATGTCTTTTTATCCTATTTGTTAAGTAGACATGTAATAATATATTAAGTATATTAAATGCATACAATTATACTGAAATGTTTAGCACCTTTGTTTTTATCCTTTACTTTCTTTTTTTCATTTCTTACTTTCTCAAATACAATATTGAAGTTAAAACGATTGTGATTCGTGTCTTCTGTACAAAATTTTCTAGTTTGAATTTTAATTACTAAATCTTAAGAACTTTACTTTGAGTGATTTTATTAGAATTAATATGAATGCTTTAAAATTATAATCAATGAAATATAAAGGACTTTTGTATTTTACGGCTTGGTATTTTCTTAAATATTTCTGAAAGATCGTCACAATTATTGGATAAAATTGATAAGTACAATCTTCTTTATAAAACAAATGTTACGAAAGAATTAGCTTTAAAATCTAAGCAAAACATAAGTGATTACTGTCTTTCTGATTATTCTAATATCTTCCAAGTTCTTTCGCTTTGTAATAAGTGAAATAGGTAATTCAAATAGTTTAAAAATTAATCGATAATTTCAAATTCTGACAAGTACTTTTTTAGTTTTTGAACAAAAACACAGTTATTTCTATTTAACAAATATCATTTTTAAGAATATTTGCAATTCAACTGCTTAAGTAAAACAAGTGAGCTATAATGAATTCACTTGCCTAAAAGCATATTTAATTATTTGCATCTATTTAAATCTCATGTGAAAGCGAAATTGTTCAAATCTTATGTTAAGTTCATATTTCAGTGCTGTTTTTTTTCTTCTTTAAAATTCATATTTCAAAATCTTCTTAGCTATAAGTCTCAGTAATTACAAAAGAAATAATTTATTAATATATTGTATAATATATTTATAAATGGTTTCCTTTTTAATAAACACCAATTTATTTTACTAACCATTTTATCATCAATATATTTTATGTTTTTTACACTATTCAATGTACTCTTTTAACTCTAGTATTATTATAAATTAAAATATATGTATTTCATCAACGTAACCTACATGCTTGAACAAATGATTTGTAAGTATGCAAGATACTAACAATAAACACGATTAAACTTTCAAATTTTTAATTCATTTACTTATGTTCATCAGTTGAGCTTATTTGTATACAGATAGAATTATAGTAGAATATATTTCAGTATTTTTCTGTGAAATACCTTTCAAAACAAATATTTTCAATGATATATATTTAGAAGTAGACGAGAAAATAAAAGAGGAGAAACATTCTCAGTTTTTTTCATTTTTTACATCATTAACAATCATTTAGAAGTATCTTTAACGCATTAATTATTAAAATTTTATATAAAAATAAAAATTGAATTTAAATACAATATTAAATTATTAGTTTAAGGCTTATTTTATTAAATATACTCAATCTATAAGGTATTTCTAATATTAAAAAATATATATATTTAGATAAGAAAACACAGAAATGCATTTCATCCTATTTATTGGAAGTTAATTCATTGTTGTAAAAAGATGAATTTATTTTGGTAAATTAAAAAAGCAATATATTATTCATCACATAAAAACATATTTATAAACATGACAATCCACATAAAAAGAAACATTTAAGTTATAAACTTAAAGGTATATCAAATATACGTTCATGAAAGTAGATTTTTTCAAAATTAAAACTCATTAAATAATTTAATAAAATAGCAAAGCAAAAATTGTATTAAAAATGTATTTTTCTCTTTTATATACTTTCATTACTTTCTTATTCCTTTAAAACAATAGATGAACTTTAATTTTAAATTGCTTTAAAAAATCTAGGAGCTTCACTTTTTTCATTTAAGAAAAAATAGATAAAATTTTGTAAAGAAAAGAGATAGAGAACCAAGTTTAAAACTATTCGAATAAATAGATAGAATATAATTAATAATATTCTTAAATTCATAACCCAATCTACATTCCTTCTAAAATATACATGATTTTGTAGAATTCTCATAATATTTAAGAATTTTTAAGCATGTACTGAAATCTTTATTTATAAATTTCTATTAAATCATCAACAAACAAGTTATAAGTTATAGTCATATACATTTTATATAAATATATTAAATTATCAGTAACAAATATATTATTGGAATTTAAATAATAGAAAGCACATGAAGCATTTATAATATATTAAGCAAGTAAACCAGTAAACAGTATTATTTTATTGATGAAAACGTTAAGGGAAAAAATTTCATAAATTTAAAGAGTTTGGTTTTATTCTTTATTTTAAAATATTTTAAAATTTTTTTAAATAAAAAGTAGCTTTAAATGTGAAATTTGAGTTTATAGATATTTTCTATGATGTAAATGAATTCAGCAAAAAAACTGAATTCATAATTTTTTATTTATTTTTATAATTTACTATATTTAACAGGCATTTATTATATTTAAACAGGCATTTCGGAATGTTAACATATTTTAGGAAAACAATCGTTGAACTTATGTTGATTTGTATCACAAAAACAGTTTTTAAGTTATTAACATCCAAAAGTATCGTGGTAGTTTTTTTTTGGATGATTCAGTGAAATATAAATTTTTAATTAATCATACATTTCATATAATACACTACAGGCCATTAAAATTGCTACACCAGAAAGAAATGCAGATAACAAAACGATATTTATTTTACAAATATATTATACTAGAAATAACAAGTGATTAAATTTTCAAAAAATTTGGCTGGATAGATCATGAGAAATGAGTACCCAGAACAACCACCTCTGGCAGTAATAATAGCAGTTATACGCCTGGGCATTGAGTCAAACAGAGATTAGATTGCATGTACAGGTACAGATGCCCATGCAGCTTCAACACGTTGCCACAGTTCATCAAACGTAGTGACTGGCGTTTGGTGACGAGTCAGTCGCTCGGCAACCATTGACCAGACGTTTTCTATTGGTGAAAGATCTGGAGAACGTGCTGGCCAGGGCAACAGCCGAACATGTTGCGTATCAAAGAAGGTCCGTACAATACCGGCAACATGCGGTAGGGCATTATCCTGCTGAAACGTAGGGTTTCGCAGGGCTCGAATAAAGGGTAGAGCCACGGGTCGTAACACACCAGATATGTAACATGCACTGTTCAAAGCACCGTCAATGCGAACAAGAGGTGACCGAGACGTGTATTCAATGGCACCCCATACCATCACGCCAGGTGATGGGCCAGTATGGCGATGACGAATGCACGCTGCCAGTATGCGTTCACCACGATGCCGCCAAACACGGATGCGACCATCATGATGCTATACGCAGAACCTGGATTCATCTGAGAAGATGACGTCTCGCCATTCGTGCTCCCAGGTTCGTCGTTGGTAACACCATTGAAGGCGCTTTTGTCTATGACGCAGCGTCAAGGGAAGCCAAAGTCATAGTCTCCGAGCTGAGATTCCATGCTGCTGCAAACGTCGTTGAACTGTTCTTGCGGACATTTGTAGTCTTCCAAATGACCCCGTTTCATGACTCACGGCTCATGACGTGGTTGCACGATCCACTACGGCCATGCGGATAATATGCCTGTCTTCTCGGCTGCTAGTGATAGGTGGCCGTTGAGATTCCGCATGGCGTTTCGTATTACCATCATGTACCCATCGATTCCATATTCTGCTAACAGTCATTGGATCTCGACCCACGCGAGCAGCAATACTGCGGTAAGATAAACCGCAATCCCTGTACGCTATAATTCGACCTTTATCAAAGTCAGAATCGTGCTGGTACGCATTTCTCCTTCTTACACGAGGCATCACAACAACTTTTCACCAAGCAACAACGTTCAAATGCAATTTCTGTATGAGGAACCGGCTGAACAATTTCCTCATTTAAACACAAGGTAGGTGATGCTACTGGCGCCTACTTTGTCTGAAAGCTAATCATTTGCATATCACAGCAGTTGCATATCACCTTCTTTCTTTCGTATAAATTTCACGTCTGTAGCATGTCGCCTTCTTGGTGTAGCAATTTTAATGGCCAGTAGTGTATTAAATTATTAAAAACATCTATTGTATATTCTGTATTTAACTAAACATGTCACTTTGGCTTAAAATATAATGAAATAATCGTAATGCTAAACATATTGCAATTTTAAAACATTTTATTGTCTGTCCAAATGTGCATGGATTCATTTGTTCCTTTCATTGTACTTCGAAGCGGAAAGCAGAACTTCAACGAAAGATTTAAAAATA
The DNA here is from genome assembly GCA_030067965.1 of Latrodectus elegans. Classification (NCBI taxonomy): domain Eukaryota; kingdom Metazoa; phylum Arthropoda; class Arachnida; order Araneae; family Theridiidae; genus Latrodectus; species Latrodectus elegans. The sequence goes on along the minus strand of CM057822.1, from coordinate 62,515,712 downwards.
AACTGAAATGCTTATTTCAAAGTGGACTCAAAAGCTTTTTGTCAATTTATATTGTATCGGGAATCAAAATAGATTATAATTATAAGAAAGTATGCTCTTTTGAATACAAAAGTACAAGTTATAAAAATATTTTTTATCTAAAAGGTAATGCAATTTTTTAAATGACATTTAATTGAAAATGTATAAAAAATAGTCTAACAGAAAATTTAATACTCTTGAAATCAATATAGATTCAATTGCTTAGTCAAATAAACATCAGTAAAATACTAAGACATAAACCTTAAAATTTGATACCCACCCATTACAACGAATGGGAATAAAAAATAATTTTAATTAGTTTAAAATTTTTCACGTTTACTCTTGCTGCAAATAGCATACATATGATGATACCTATAATAGAGGATTGTATATCTCGAATAAATAAAATTTGCGTAGGATTAAAGCTGCTCCAAAACAAACTTAATTTCAATTTCTGTTTGGCCTGAAACTTTGTACAGCGCAATAAAATAATTAATAGAGTACATCATCAACAGAAAAGAGTATTTTATATTCAGTTACAACATTAATTTCTAAGGAAAATAATTCTTTGGTTCAGTAATAAAAATTAGAGGATTTTTCTGAGATATACTATTTTACATCTACATATTTTTATTTTATATTCTTAGAATCTTCTTTTAATAATAAATTTTAATAATTATTCAATTTGTTATTAAAATTTATAAATACTTTCTTTAAAAATATTAATATTTTTAAAATGTATGAAATTGAATATAAAAATGTTTTTACTAAAAGTAAATTGTAAAAAGATCAAAAATTGTATGTTATGTTTGTATTATATATATTGCCATATATAATAAATTTTTATTATTGTTTGGATTTTAATCTGAAAAAAATCATTTTGCCCGAGTCAAAAATAATTAACAAAATTTTCATATGCAACAATTTATTAGCCCTGTAAGAGAATCTTGCGCAATCAGTAACAGCAAGTTAAATGCTCGTTTAATTTATTTTTATTAGAAAAGAATTATAAGTAAAAAACTTCTACAAATAAACAAAAAGCTATGAAGATTTACATATACTTTGTTTTATTCTGTCGAAAATTGCTTATTCTGAAATAATTAATGCCACTTCAAAACTTTATAATTTTCTGTTTTCAGTGTATTACATTTTATAAAATTAAAAATAAAAACCTCGTATGAAGGGAAAAACGATTTCTGCTAATTTTTACGGAATATTTAAACTGTAACTCCGTTATTATTTCTAACAGAATATTTATATTAATACTTTTATTAATTTAATTAAATAATGAATAGCTTTTGCATCTTATATTGTTCAAAACAAAAAATTATATACACTTACAATATAATTATATTAGAATATATGCAAAGATATTTATGAAACAATTTGTATTTTTCTAAGCAAATGTATTTCATCAATAAAATAAAGATACCTATATATTATTTAAATGCAAAATCATATCTTAGATACATTATGAATGGGAAATACTGTTCCAGTTATACTTATAATATTTTACAGTTGTAAATCAAGTTCATTTTCTCATAGCGACAAGACTATATATCTAATTAACTTCTTTTCTGATAGTTAATTTTTACTTATTTCTCATTATACATCATAATCTCTAGAGTTATGTTAGCAAAATGCTTTTGAATGAACAATCGAAAATAACAAAATTGATTAGTTTAGCTTTCTTTATATCTATCAATATTTTTTTAACAAAATCAACTAGAGTTTTTGAACAACAACTACTTAAAATGTTATTAAATTTAATCGTAGATAATCCTATTATAGATAAAGTTTTATGTAATGTTAAAAATATACGGAATTTTACACAAAATTTTCATTATTTTGAATAAATTAAGTCTGGATAAACTAAATTTTAATATTAATAAATATAATATTAATAAACTAAACTTTTTTTTGTTTAAATGAAAGTTTTATCACAAAATTTGAAAGTTTGTTTCACACTTTAAACTGCATAATACATGTTTTAAAATAAAATTTATTAAATTTCTGTCACACGTTATTACATTGTCAATAAAGAAAATATACATTTAACTTTATGACTTAAGGTTTTTCTCAGCAGAATATTTTTCTATGTAAACATGCTATATATTTGAGGACTATACTTATTAAGCATATGATTTAACTGAATAATCTATAATTATTAATTGAAGATTCATTTATAGAAAGACATATCACACTACTTGATAACTTTAAAATAATGTTGCAGAAAAACTGCCCAATAAAAGTAAAATTGGTTTTTGCAAATTTTTTAGCATTGAAGAATCAACAGGAATGGATAATGTAGAATGCTTCATAGTTTAGATGTGGTATTTCATTTCGTTTTTGCTTTAATTCATGCTTACTTTAAAAAAGTCATTTTTCATTCATATAAATATCAACATAATAACTGCACATTAGTTTTCATAACTGATGTGCAGTTGTTAAGACAATATAGTAATTCTTAATAAGTTATTATTATTCTAGGAATTTAAACATGTATGCGTTTGATTTTAGTTTAAAATTACAAAATATATTATCTGATTTAAAAAGAAATTTTGCTTTTGTAAAGTTGATGTAATATTGTCAGCAAATAATAATATTTTGCTATATTTTAAACAAAAATGAAAAATACCATTATGCATGTAAATACAATGAAAAATAAACAAAAATGAAGAACATAATGGTTATGGGATATATTTCCTTCACGTTATTCCCTCACTGTTCTTTTATTTTTTTAATTTAGCACTTCAAAATTACAGTAATTGATTTAGAAATGCTAAAAATAAGGAGTTATTCAGAAAGTCCATAAAAATAGCACTAACTAATTTTTTTATAGTTCATGTTTAAATTTACATATTTCTCATTCTTTAAAATGTAACAATTGTATTTTTATAATCAATAATATGCTAAATGTATGCCAATATTTTTCGTTTATTTTTATTTAATTTTTTTTAATAAATATGAAATTACTCATTTTATTTTAATATTATTTTTTTTAATTTCTTTTAATTTTTGCATTATTATGTTGTTTAAAATAGTAATTTTGCTTAACTCGATAAATTAGCACTTCATGTTTAAAAATATTAAGCATAAAATACACTAAATTAATAATCTTTTTAAAAACATTACATTTAACATAAATTTTATACTTATATGCTACCTATAAGATTAAACTTCTTTGGTTGAATATTAAAAATAATCATGCTCTTAACTAAACCTAATTATAACAAAATTTTCCATATACTGCATATAAAGAAACAATTGTTAATACAGAGCTAAAATAATTATATATTTAATTACATTTGATTCATATTATAATTATATGATTAAATTGATAGTAAATTTAACTGTTCTCAATAGAATAATTAGAAAGAGGAAAGCAATTTATTGAAAAGAAGTTTTAATTAATTTAGTTACCAGCTATATAATAATGCATTTTTCAAAATATGATGTTCATTCTTTAAAACAAAATTAAAATACTATATTTCCGAATAATATTAAGTATACAGTTCTCTTTAGGACTCGTGTATAATTTAGACTTTCAAAAATTATATTTATAACAAATAACTGATTATATCAAACCTTTTTCTAAGATACTGAAAAAATCGTTGTAAAATAAATGTATTGTCTAGTTCATCTTGAAAGTCTATTTATGTTTAATTAGCTTGCATTTTATTATAAAAGCAAAATTTATAATAAAATGAAAGAGCTTATAAATTTATTTAGGAAAATTATTTTTTATTGCATTTTATTATTTTATTGCTTTATTGACTATGAGAGTTTATATAAAGACACATCAAAGGATAACACTTAATACAACTTCATATTACTGAGCTACTAATTATTGGGTTGTTAGGAAAGCAATTTGATTTTTCATGTAAATGAAAACGTATCGCGAATAAATATTGCATAGCATTTCATATTGTCCTTTTCAGTCCAATAGATTTTACTATTTTTGGTTAGTACCCCAATTCCACACTCATAAAGTGATTGGTTTTTATTCGCAAAAAGTTAATCCAGGTGGAAAAACAAAATTACTTTTTGAACAACATATAGATTCAATAATTATTAATTTTTAAATAAATATTAAATAACTCCACTCTCACTTTTTCCTATAATTTTAAAACACGTTTCAAAAAATTAAACTTAATGTATAAAAATATGAGAAAATTTGGTATAAAATTTTTATTCTAATAAAATATATTTCTGCATAGAGACTGCAAAATTACAATTAGAATAAGAAGATGGCAAATAACAAGCAAAATCTCTGGCAAATAACAAGCGAAACGTATAGAATCAAATCAAAGAATGAGAGAGAAAGATATTTCTAATCCTTTTGTTCGATTTTATTTGATAAAACTTGGCAGAAATCAGAAATTTTTATTCACAATTTCTAGAGTAGTAATTTCAGGAACATATTAGTTTACTTATAACAGGGTAGATAGTTTTTATTACGTGACATCTTTTAGCAGACGCATTATGTGACGAAGATATTATCTACAATATTTTAATTGTAAATATTGTACTGTAATTTATGAATTAATAATGTAATTTGAGTAATTTATGTAATAATTTATTGTGAGAATTTGTAAATTAATTTATTGTAATAGTTAATTGTATTAATTTAATTGTTTTATTGTAAACTGGTAAATTTTAATTGAAATCAAGTCGCTTGTTAGGTGTGAAAAAGAATCATATAAATCGTAAATCCTCATAGCTTAACAGCGCATCTTCAACAATAGCCAGGAATGATTTCCAGCTAAAAGCATTATTGCATACTGAAAATTATAGCTGACAAAATGTCACTCTTGGAAAGGATAAATCTGATCCCACACAGTTGTTACTCATGAAATCAGATTGTAAATTAAAGTTGTTTGCTCTCATTATTTATAAGTAAGAATTTTATTTATTAAAATTCTGTACTTTTAACAAATTATTTTAATCAAAACATATTTTTATATACTTATAAATACATTTAAAATAAGTAATAACATTCAAATATTATAATAACTTAAGGATTTACTATGAAAAATAATTTTTTATATCAAGTTTCATTCTTTATATATTTATTGTTTAATGTTAAATTTGTTTCTAAAACCAGGAAAATGTTTTTCACTTTGAAATACTTATTTTTAACATTGCTTTAATTTTAATCTATGTTATTAATAAAAATATTTTTCCACATTTCAGTCAAAGCGTTCATAGTTCTTGGATACATTCACAAGAAATTAACTACTACAGAAGTTAATGTCATCAAAAGCATATCTGTAAGCACCATATGAAATTTCATATTTATTAATGAGTTTTTTTAAACTAATCAATTATATATATATATATTTTAATATATAGATATATATATATATATATATATTAATAAGAAATTACATGGGCCTATAAGAGTAAAACACTGATGAAAAAAACATTTTAAAATTCAATGTATTTGAATGAATTGCCATTATTTCAATATAATACTTTTTTATTGGGTGATTCAAAAACATTCTAACAAAGCTGTCAATAACTTTCAATGATAGAGCTCCATTAGTACATTCACTATTGGATTTCGTTATTATTGATTATTGGTACTTTAGGCATATATTTTTTTATTATGTGTAATTCTCTTTTTTTACCTTATAGATTAATTTTAAAGTAAGTATATGCAAAGTTAAGAAAAATAATGGTTCAAAAATGAGCGAAGTTGTTCTTTTAGTTAAAAAAAATTACTGGGTAAAAAAATGAGGAGACTCGAAAATTAAGATATTAGTATGCTTGAAATATACGTGTGCTATTAAAAGCATTTGAATGATAAATATATCAAACTTTAAAAATATTATTCAGCTTTGCACTACAATCAATGGCGAAATGAATTCACATATTATATTGATATTCAACAGCCATTTATTGGTTCTGACTGAAATTGAAGTATCTACATTACTTTCAACATACACTGAAAAAAAATGGAAGATACTACTTTTAAAATAATAACTTTGTATAAATTAATTCCTTTTTATATAGTTCTTGTGAAGTTAAATATGTTATTTATTTAAAATATAAATTTCAGTATTATAATAATTTATTAATGTAAAATATGAATAAAAATGTCATTATGAAAACATTTGTTACAATATATATTTTTATATAACATTGTTTTTTAACTTTTCATAAGGATAGAAATTTAAAAACACTATTTTAATTGCAAATTCGTTATTTTTTAATTTTATTTTTATTCGTAATTTTATTGCTAGCAAGAAAACAAGCTAGAAATAACTTATGTATTTTTATCAAAATTTTGAATTATCCATTTTTTATCTTCTAGTTTATACTTGCAACTGGTTTTACTACTAAAAATTTTTTAATTTTTATTGTTATATATTTATTTTATAAGATTCTGAAATATTATATCTGAAGTATCTCAGTTTACAGTAACAGTTATTAAAGCGGTATTCGTTTTAGTTTATTATATTTTAAAAATATGAAAAATATGGCATATCTTACAAAATGAAAATATTATATCAACACAAAATTAATGCATATTTATTCCTTACAAGAAATGGAATTGAACACTAGATAGGGCAAAAAAAATTAATTATTCTGAATCTTCTGTCTTTTAAATAAAGGAATTAAACCCACGCAAAAGGAATTTTCAAGATTAAACAATATTCCTTTTTTAAGACATTACGCATTTTATTACTCTCAAAGCTCATAATATGAAAGGTTTTCGATTTTCTTTGCTCATTTCGAAAAAGCTTTCTTTTCAAACTCAAATTCAACTATAGTAAAATGTATCATTAAAATTTCATTTTGAAATACATATATAGATTTAATTAAAAATAAAATAATATAACTACTTGTCTATCTAAACAAAAACTATTTGTGAAATACATTAATATTTAAAAACATTTTGTGTATGCAAATTTATAAAAATCCTTTTATTGAGATAAGACTAATTAAAATGATACATTCGAAGTCAATTTTAAATTATAATATACATTTTATAAGAAAAAATAATGTAAATTACCCCTGAATAATTTTTAAAACTATTTAATAACAAAAATTCAACTGAATAATGCAAAAACGTTCAAATACAATCCTTTAAAATTGCTTTTGATTGGCCCTTTAAAAATATTTTATTGTACTGTAAAATGTTAAATGAAAGTCACACACACAAAAACCCTAGTAAATTAAATAAAATTGTGTATCCATAAGAAAGGAATTTATGATTCCTTTAAGATTGAAATATATATATATATATATATATATATATATACATACATATATATATATATATATATATATATATATATATATATATATATATATATATATATATATATATATATATATATATATATATATATATATATATATATATATATATATATATATATATATATATATTGCATAAAAGAGTCAAATTCTAAGTTCTCGCAAAATGTTTTTTAGCTTTACATTAGTGTATGCATTCAGGAAAATTATAAACCCTGTGAAATTATATAATACAATAACTTAAAAATTATGTAGTTTTAAAAACTCATTGGTGAAAAGATCATATATTTTAATTTATTAACATAACTATTTTAACCCAATATTGTGCTTTGACAATATATAAAGGCATACATTGCCGAGGATAACTATAATGGAAAGTATTTTGAACATTTAAAATAAATAATTGCTTTATTTCAATGTAAATGAAAGGAAATAAACTGATGGAGAAGTATTTATAAATTAATCAAAAATATTGATTGATTTTCTATTATAATTCTATTTCATTAAATATCAGTCTTGAAGCCGAATGAAATATTATGACAGAATCATTAAACCAAGGTGAAAAAAGAAACACTACCTACAAAATCCATTCATGAAATTCCTTAAATTTCCAGTATAATATAAACTTCAAGAAAAAACTAATTAAAAAATTACAAGTTATCAATCTATATAGTTTTAGTAGCTAAAAAAGTAAATTTTAGTTTGGAAAAATATTTTATTAATTTATTTTTAAAACTTACTTTATTAATTTAATTAACTTATTGTTAATAATTACATCTCAACATAATTATCTCAAACTATACATATTTTTGCTTAATCTTATTTCATTCAAAATTTATTACATCAATTAATTTTAACTTGTAATTATATTTATTAAATTACAGTTTCAATTATATATGGAACAATAAAATATGGCAACAAGGCATTAAAATTTTTAATTTTTTTTCCAATGGCAGATTATAGACAGTTATAACTGCAACAGAGTCTATTAATCAATTGTTCCCTGATACCAAAGAACCAGCCAGAAACAGTGACCTCTTAGTCGCCGAAGCGTTGTCTCGGCGGGTGCGCCACCATCGCACCCTCACGCATGCCACAGGGACACGTTTATAGAGTATGCATCATTCATACTTTATTCACTCACACAAGGAAAGGACAAATACAGGATAGAGAGAGAGAAAGTACATCCATGCCTTAACCGGGATTTGAACCCATGACCTCCATATCCGGAGTCAGGCACGCTGACCACTAGACAAGTTGCCCGGTTATTTTTAATTTTAAAATTAATGGAAAATAGTATCACTTTTGATAAGGTTGGACTTTATATATATTAACGTTAGACAGAAACATTTCATAGAATAAATTAAAAGGTTCAAATTAGCAGCTTACATACTATAAAACTTTAAACATACACAAACCAACTCAAATTGTCTTCTTTTCATCGAAAAATGAGTAGTTTAATTTCAGCATCAAAGGGGCTGATATTATTATTAAACAAGGAGATAATTATTTCTTTGAAATAATAAATTTATCATTATTATATTTATTATTATTATTTCCTTGAAATAATAAATTTATGTTAGAGGAATTATTTCATATAAATTAAAAATGAAACCTTTGGTAAAGTGGATGGTTATTTCTTCAAGTAATTCAAATTTTGTTCTCAAATATTAGAAAAAGTATTCTTCAAATTTCTAAATCTAATTTGAACCACCATTCTGGCTGTTTAGAACACTTCACAATGAGGACAGAGAGCATTATATTCCAAATTTATTAACTCATGAAATTCAAATTTCTGATATACTTAACACAATTGCTTTAAGCATTTATAAGTATTTCTCAATCAGTATAACCATATTACACATTTTTGCTCATGACAAGCAGTTCCTTTTTACACACTACTTTATTATATGATGACATGAAATTTCTCTAAACAACGTTGTCAATAATTTCCATTGATAGTGCTTCGTCAATACAATCACTATAAAATTTCTTTAATTTTGATTATTATTTTTGGCATATATTTTTTACCACTTTGCATGAATATCCTTTTTATTTTATAGTAATTGAAATCTGACACATTTTTAATAACTTTAAAATTATGATTAGTATTTCTTAAACAATTAAACTGCATATCAGTAAAAAAGTTGAACTAAATCATATTAATATGTAATATTAACTTTTACCACCGTATTTTTAAAAGATTTTAGGGCATATTTTTAAGGGTATTCACAATCGCTAACCTATTAGAAGAAAATTAGTGAATGCGTAAATTAAATTAATTATTTTTTAAACTTGATATTTTAAAATAATTAATAATTTAAGCAAGCTGTTTGGAATTCCTATGGAATATAGAGCATAATATATTTTAAAAACATTTTATTAATAACATTATATTATTCACTTGTAAATTAACTAAAAATGAAAACATTATAAAACCAATCATTTTATAGTAGATAATACATTTTTTATGAAATATCGATTATTGACTCTTTTTTTATATATACCTACAGAAACTTTATCAATTTAAATCTTATTTCCAAACAGTTGGAAACAAACTACTTATTATTTGTAAGTTATGATTATTTAAAAAAAATTAATATATTTCAGTTTATGATGCTTTAATGAAAAAGCTTTTTTTATATTCGAATTACTTGCTGCATGCTTTTAGAAAAACTTGACATAAATTTGGAATATTATTCAAAAATATTCATCGTTTTAGATATACATGTGTTATTTAAAAGTAACTTGTTTTCTTTAAACATGTAATTTATACCAAAATTTTATCCGAATATCAACAAAAAATTATTATTTCTGTCTTCTGACTATTCAAATTATATTGAAAATACTAAATTCAAATGATATTTTCTTGTAAGAGTGAATTTATTCAACGATAATTTATATTTTTCATTCATATTTCAGAAATTATATCCCAGATAATAATTTATAAAATATGCATTTAATTCTAGTAATGAAAACTCTTGAGGTTTCAAGTTCTTCATGCATAACGAGAATATAAATTAAAGGCTTTAGAAAATCTTAGATGTAATTCATTTTATTGATTTTCCTCTCAATGAGTACTTATTAATATTCATAAAGTTGTTCATCTGAGCCACTAATTAGAATAACAGATTTTTGATTTAAATTTTAGAAATATTGAATACGAAACTTTTTCTTAACTTTATGCGGAAGTTAAAACGCTACTATTAAATTAACACATTTTGTGGAAGGCTTAACTAATAACATTTTGATTTTAATTATATCCAAGCACTGCTAACTTTAAAATTATTATTGGGTCTTAAAATGTAAAATATTAAATAATAACTTTAATGAATATCTTTTGAATAACATGAAATTTTACTAGATGGTAGATAAGTTCGCTGTTAATATTTCATATCAGGATATTCTCAAATAAAATTCATTATTTTATCGTCATGATTTATTATAAGAGAGATACGCTCTACTCCTGAAATATTTTATAATAGTGCCAAGAATTTTCTAAAATAAGTATAATTGAAGAAATTCATTTTGAAATTTATTTTGTTACCTCAAGAGTTGACTCCAAAAAAATTCATGAAATGTAAATCGAAAACATAAAATTTATAAATATAAATAAATAATTCAATTTTTGGATAAAATAAGAAAATTTTTCAATAATGTAAAGTGTTAAGATAATATTTAAAAGAATATTTAGTTGTATGAAACTAAAACATAACGGAGAAAGCAGTAACCGCTTCTTACAAATCTTGAATGCATGAAAAAAATTGGTAAAATGCATGGTAAAATTGAATATAGTTTTTATGATAAAAATTTTAATTTAAAATGTTAAATGTAACTCATTTACTCAATAGAATCAGTCTTTATTTAACAATGATAGGAAAGTTTTATTTGCATCTTTGAGTTAAAAAAACAGCTTTTAACAGTAGATATTAGAATGCATTCACGATTCCAATAAATTTAAATTAAAAATACCCTGAATAGAAATTTTTGTATAATAATATGTTTGATTTTGATATTCACCATAGTTGAGATGAAAAATATGTGTTCGTTGTTTCTTTGTCTATTTAATAAACTTGAAATTTTTAAATTTCAAAAATGGTCATGCAATAAATCTATCAGGGAAATATCAAAGCTTAGAAAGTTTTCTAGACCATCAATTTAGTTAATCTCTTACTGAATCGTGCTTCTTGAATCAAACATAGGGCTCAAAGGGAAAAAATGAAAAATATTTATGCTAATCATTCCTTATTAGCTATAGATTTGTCTACTTTATGGATTAAAATGCTGTACATTAAAAAATTTCTTTATAGAAAGCTGATTAATTTACCAAATTTGATGCTAAACTTATTTAGAGTTTACTTTTGTAATTTTTCCACAACAAGTATAAATGTTAACCTTTTGACGAACTTTCAATGCTATTAGACATAAATGTCTCATTATTCATTTCAAATAAGCTTTTCCTCATTTTCAAAATATCCCTACTGTACTTTTGTACGGCAATAGTTTTCCAGAATAATTCGTGAAGAAATCTACAGACAACAAAATATGTCTTAAAATCGCAAAATATATAGGTCGACCAGTCTTTTTCACCAAAGTACATCACAATTTAGATAAAAGAAATGCATTAATATTAACTTATATAGGGATATATATTATTATATTTAATTCTCACAAATCTCTAATATCGCCCTTATTAAGCATTTGTGTTAAAAAAAAAATACAAATAGTTCATGCATGTGCATTAAAGCTTGGAAGGATTACATTTTTCGATTTACATTAATTTTTTTACAATATTATGCATTTAAAATGTGCTATTTAAAAAAAAATATTTGTCTTACTAACAGAATCTTATGATTAATATCTCATAAATGGACAGCAGGCTCCATTTTCTGAATCAAATTGAGGAAAATAGAATGTAAATGTTTACCGCAAGCAAGTTTATATATATGAGCAAACTTACATGTATCTGCATAAATATGTGTTTGTTCCTGTAAATGCACACTATTTTAGGACACAAGTACATAAATGGACATGAGTGCCCACAGTTGTACAAAAATATAAATACCCACATCAAATTTCCATTAAAAGACATAGTATAGTTATTAATCATGCAGAAAAGTAGAATTTCCTTTACTATCACATATCACAATTTGTGTATAGGAAACTATGTCTTCATGAGGTTATATTAATTTATTTCACACAATACTTTATATAATCATAATATCCTCGGATGAAATCATTAGATGTGTAATACATTTCCTCCAATTTACATTCTTTTGTGTTTTCTAGTTTGTGTTTTATTTGTATTTTCTTTTTACTTCCTGTATCCTAGAGGAAATACACAGTTGCTTTTAACTTACCTTCAATTCATAACTTCAAATGCAATGCATGTATCAGAATTACTCAAGGTGTGTGTTTATAACCTAGGGCAGAATTTTACGAACACATTTGCAAAGATTAACTGAAAAATTAGTAAGTAAAAGTTGTGGTTTTTCAAGATTATAGAACAGAAATTCAATTTTTGTAACATCCCATTGGTTTGCTTACAATTCAGGATTCTAAATATTAAAATACAGATCCTCATAATTCTGATGATTGTAATATTGTTGTTCAATAGGTAATAAAGCATCTAATCTTAACCAAATATGCTATATTTTTATCGGTACAAAACAATACTCACGTGTTAAATTGACTATCACGTTACCTTCTGGAAGTAATGCTATAAATTTAATATCGTATATTTACATCAGATATTAATTTCAATAATATCTGATATTATTGAAATTAATTGTGAGTCTTTTTCCGAGCGATAAAATGATATTTTTTCAAGCTTGTTAATTATTTGGTATAGTAAAATAATCAAAACACAGAGAAATCGCTGTTCATTACCAATCATTGTCGAATACTGACTGACGTTGAATGACAAACTGGGGTTCTACATTTTTTTTACATATCATTTTAATAATGAGTTATTAGACAGTATACTTAATTGTAGTTGGCGTAGAATTTTTCAACATGACAATTTACTAGTTTACTAATCACAAATTTCCTAACCACAAACTTCTTAAATTCAGAATAAAAAATTTTTCTTCTTAGCACCTTTACAAATTTGTTTAAATAATCAGCTGATCATTGCAACTTATTTGGAATACCGGTTGGAATTATGTAAAGCATCCGTTCGAAATTTACTTTCAATCATCTGTCGAGTGCGATGATAGACAAAGTTGAAGCTTTTCTCATATACACTCGTGGCGAAAATACTTTAATACCAATTGAAAAAACATGGTTAAATTATTTCACAGCATATTAATAACCAATTTAAATTATTTCAGATAAATTGACTATTTTAGATTATTTCAGCTTATTGATTATGTATATTCGAAAACACTGTGTTGAAGTCATAAATATGCATTTTTTCACTCCAAAGTTTCTTCACTTCTCAAATTAATTTACATTATTTAAATATGAAGTGTTGTATCTTTGAAATTTCACTAATTACAACTTAACAATTTTGATTAAATTAAATAGTTAGAAATAGTATTTTGTATTGAGTAAAAACTGTTAATTTATACTATTATAAGCACATAAACTTTATATAAAATTATTATATGCTGTCTAGTTTAAATAGAATTTTCGTCAGAAATTTTTTGAAAAATGTTGATTTCAATACGATTTTTTTGTGATGAAAAAAAGGATTTAATTAATTTAATTATATTATAATACACACACTCGTTTTATTCATTTTCACTAAACAAATTTCTCGTTTTCATTAAACAAATTTCTATTTACGATTTAAATAAATGATATCCTATTTAATAAATTATTAAAAATATTCATATAAATTCTTAATTTATTTTAGATTAATTTTAAGAAATTTAAAATATAAAAAATTAACGAATCGGAAAAATTAAAAAGTAATTGAAGAATGTTACGAAAATACACAGCTATTTTTGGGAAACAATTTTATGCTTTAGAAAAATATATGGAAATTGTTAACTGTTTCCCATATGATTTGCTTCTTATTTATAAACTATAAAATACAGTTTCTTTAATTTCTCTACCTCAGTCATTATATTTTTCTGAAGTCATATTGATTAATAGTCCAAGAATTTTCATATCAAGATATGTACTTTTCAAGATATTGGGACTTAGCATAATAAAAAAAAATTCCTTATAATATATACATATTGGCAAACATTATATATATATCCTTGAAGGTAATCAATGAAAACTGGCTCCAGTACTTCATAGATGTAGTTCTGGCTGTTTAAACTACCGGCAATGCATACTAGGAGAATGCGAAAGTGATATCCAATACCACCCCATACCATAACACCCGGTGCAGGCCGAGTGAGACGATGCATAATGCAGCTATTCAGTATCCTCTCTGCACAGTGTCTGGAGACTCGAATGCAACCATAGTGGTGTTACAGACAAAAGCCGGACTCATCAGTAAAACTAATTTCATTCCATATGCTGAAGTCTACGTCCTTATTTCATTGCACCATTGTAGCATAGAAGACTAAAGTTCTGGGTCAATGGTAGACAAAGCAATGGACGCTGTGGAAAATATCAGTGCTGAGCAATCCACTTGGTCCTGAGAGTCACTTGGTCCACAGAGTATATTCCTTGAAACATATATTTGTTATGCAGTTTCGTTGTCGTACTTTTTTTTGCTCGATTTTGTAAGAGAACTATGTTTCTTAGCTCAGGTCGATTTAATGGACCAAAAGTATTTGTTATTTTTTGTGTTATGAAATATTTGCCACTCTGTTGTAAATGGTGTCGATTGGTACGCACCAACACTGGATGATGCGTTAGAGACTGAATCCACTGTGCTATGAATCGTGATGGGGCTGAGCGATCCGTCACTGCAATGCACACAATTTGCCTGTCATCATGTGAAGTGGTTCATACATTCCTGCATCCTACGATCACAAATCCGCATTACACGTGCTTATTTTCTTCCAACACGACTACCGATCTCCATGAAAAATAATCCAGAATCTCGATAGGCCACTACCCTTCCTCTGTTGAACTCTTATATTTGATGAAAACATTATCTCTATTTTCTCAAAAGCATAATTGATCTTTTTTTTTAATCTTATAAAAAATACCATTGCCAAACTTGAAATTATCGAAACCTCTACCCAGATGCACGTGATGTGCATCTGGGTAGAGGACCACGCTGCTTTTGGAAATGAGCAGGCAGACAGACTCGCGAAAGCTGGCTCCTTTTATGATCCAGTCAAATCTCCTTTTGTCTTTTCGTAACATCAAAAATGTAAATTTCAGTAAAATAAAGGATGACAGAGTTTCCCTTTATGTTGATGCAGCTATGGACAGCCAATGAAACTCTACATGATGGTAACAAAAAAATCCCTGACTCTTTATCACGAGCTATTGGTGTCAATTGTTTCCAGGTGGCAACTGGGTATGACTATCTACAAAGGCATCTTCATCGAAGAGAAGTAATGGGCGCTGCCAATTGTCCATTGCACAATCATCATGATATGGATGCCCCTGACCTCAAGAACTACTCTGAAGTTTTAAAATTTATGACTGACAACTCTTTTGAGGCTACTAAATGAATTTATTCTTGTTTTTATATTTTTTCGTCCTTTTATTGAACTGCTCGTCTATTAATAGCAGTGGTGCTGAGGAAGGGCGTAGAATAAAAATACAACTTAATTGAGTTAAATAAAAATATGTGTAAGGCTGCAATACGCATATAAGTTTCTATCTGTACAAGTAAGGATTTATAAAACATATTAAATTTAAAAACCACATTAATCTCTTATGTTTGATAAATTGCCATATTAGTGTTAAATGTTATATAAATATATATAGATAGATAGATAGATATGTTAAAGAAATTATACAAAGTATGCAAAGACTTGTAATGCTTATTTTGTAGATGATCTGAGAACAATAATATTTTCTTACTCAATGTTGGAAAGTTTTATTTTTCATTCTCATATTCATTGCCGTCTAAGCTATTTAATCAACTAAAATAAATCTTGCATACAGACTACATTGCGTTTACACTTAAAATATTCTAAAGTGATATTTCTGGCAATAGTGGATAGTTTGCAGAAATTTTATGGTTAAATAGTTTCTCTTCGTTCAAGTCATCAAGCAAATATTTTTATCTTTCTTCAATTAAATTTATTTACTCAATATGCCTACATATCAAAATGATCCAAGCACTGATTCAGTTTTTACAGAAAATCATTCGAAGGATAGATTAATAAGTGCATTTGACCTTGGTACATCAATTTCATAAGTTAATTTCAAGTCATTATCACTACTAGCAAAAGTTTCTTAAAATTATATTCTCCTGAAGAAATTCATTATTCTCTTATTCATGCGACATGGAATTGTAGAAAGATTTAAGGACAAACTCTTTTCTCACAGAAAGTGGTTAAAAAAATCTGGAGTTTTAGCATAAGTAGTGCAGGTATTTATCTGTAATACCAAGGATTTAGAGATCTCATTTCAAAACTCGTTAATACAAACATCTCTATCGTAAAATAAAAAAAATTGAAAAAAAATAAATAAAATAAAATGAAACTGGGGGAAAATGGAGCTCACAAAAAAGAGAATTTCAGAGTTTTATTTTGTGAATGGGAGTTAAATTTGTATGTCTATCTAAAAGCTTTAGAAATCATGAATGTTCGTAAATTGTAAGTTCGAAAGAACAAGCACTTACTGTATAAAAATTTACTTTAAATTTCTTTATAAATCGTTAAAATATAATTAGATATTTGAAATTTATGTTCGCTATTAATAAATAATACAGTATTAAATTAAGGTGAGAGGAATAACTAAACTCAGTATAATCGTTTCTAATTCTAATGTTGCAGTTACGTTTACATTAATTTCTCGTTATTTCAATCTTAACTGTTACACCAATTTTAGAATTTAATTTTTTTAATCATGAAAATGGATCTTTAAATATATTTTATTCATTCATTGTAGCTTTATACAATAGTGTCTTTTATTAACTGCATAAAGATTAAAGTAGCGACTTAGAACTGAATTAGATTCAAAATCAAATAGGATTCAGAAAAAGTAAAGGAAAATTGAAAGTTTACGAAGAAAATTATTTTAACTTACTTTAAGTATGTTTTACTATTAAAATACAATTTACTGTCAGAAATAAAATTCAGATTTAGGTTCGTTGATTTGGAATAATTCTAAGAAAAAGAGAAGTAACTTCATTCACACACACACAACAGAATGATTTTTTTTATTTTAATAATTCATATATAATTTTAAAGTCTTTAAATGTATGTTCAAAAACTCTCACTGATTTATTTTTGTAAAATTAAATATTGTTAAATTATTGTTTCATTAACACAATTTCCATCACCGAATGTTAAAATATTATTGCTTTCAATTAAGTCAATTTTTTATCCCATTATCTTTAAATTTAATCAAAGTTTTACAAAAATACTTTTAAAAAATACATAATGTTTGAAGTTTCTGAGATTATAATTCTGAAGCTTAAAATATTCTGTGACATTTACTAAAGTGTATACAAGAAAATGGAAACTAAATATAGCTTGCAAATGTTTTATTCGTATAATATCCAAGATAGAAATTTCGATTTATTTATTATGATAGCTCATTTATATGAAACATTTTCTTATCGTAGCGATTAAATAACTATGTTAATGGCAAATAGTTTAAATTAAAATTATTAAAAAATTTTAAAGCTGTTTTGATAAGTTATGAACAAATTTATTTCATGCTATATTTTACACTTCCTATATATTCTTAGTATGATTGTTCATACTCAAGTTGTTAAAAAAATATCTCAATGTATCAAACACTAACAAAAAAAAATTTCAGACCTTGTTGTCTGAAATTACAGGAGATATGTTTTTAAATAACACGGAATTCATGTTTATGTCTACGGTGTAACACAACTTCAAACTTCCATCAGTATAATTATAACCAGATCCATGTCTCGTAAGAAGAGTATGAGTTTTAATTAGGTTTTGAAGCGTATTCGAGATAGATTTTGAAGCGTATGAAAAATGAATCAAATGAAATTTAAAGCTGTTTTGATTAGTTATGAACAAATTTATTTCATGCTATATTTTACACTTCCTATATATTCTTAGTATGATTGTTCATACTCAAGTTGTTAAAAAAATATCTCAATGTATCAAACACTAACAAAAAAATTTCAGACCTTGTTGTCTGAAATTACATGAGACATGTTTTTAAATAACACGGAATTCATGTTTATGGCTACTTTGTAACACAACTTCAAACTTCCATCATTATAATTATAACCAGATCCATGTCTCGTAAGAAGAGTATGAGTTTTAATTAGGTTTTGAAGCGTATTCGAGATAGATTTTGAAGCGTATGAAAAATGAATAATTACTATAAATTTCCATACTGAATTATAAGTTTAACTACAAATCAAAAATATTATTTTCAAAAAAAGTTTTATAAATCAAAATAACATTTCATAAATTTATGTCTGGAGAAAAGAGTATGAAATTAAGCATGATTTGAGAAATTTATGTACAGAATAAAAATTTAATCGGAAAGATAAACAGACAATATATATTAAAGTTTTGTAGCGCGCTATTTTAAGAACAAATATCTTTCTTTAAATATTTCTAGAACAGTATAATTATCTTCGTGTAACAATATTTACTATCTAGTAACTGTATAGTGAAAATGAAAGAACTATTCATTTGCACACGATCCATTACAGTTAATTAAGAAAACTTTCCATCCCCAGCATCCATAGTCCGATAGTTGAATTAGAATTTCTATTATGCTCAACAGTCGTTTTAACACTATTTTCATAAATATTAATTACTCTCTCTTTCTGAAAATAGATGCATAATTTCAAAAAATTCAACCATTTGTGATAAATAAATTATAAAATAATATAATATAACAGTCATTCACTATACTAATAACCTAGGAATATAACTATAGATTAATTTCTTTGATAAAATGAAAGTGTGAATTAGGTTAATTATATTGAATTAAGATACAACAAATTCTATGAATAAGATTTTAACTTATATAAACTATTATCCTGGAAATTTTCTCTAATTAAGAAAACTTTTATCAGTTGCTAGAAATATGTTAATTAAATTTATTAGTTTAATTAAAACAACTTCATTTTATATTATGTATATAATTAATTTACTTAAATATAAATAATTTAATTAAATTAAAACTACCCTTTATAATACAAAATTGATTTTTATATTTAAGGCCCTAATTAATATAATCACTTTATTAACTACAAAAAATTATAAATATTTTAATTCCTAAATGATTAGTTCATTTTTTGTTTACTAATATGTTCTACTATTTTAATTTATAAGTAATATGTTTTGAACATTATATTTTATTATGTTCATATATAACTTAATTAATATTTAATAATTATTTTTTAAATATTTTCATCTTTTGCATAAAAAGTGATTGTCGCTTTTTATATTGTTATTATTTTAAATTCGAATGTTATTTATGATATTAGCAAAAATATAGAAGCATAAAATAGCAAGTTTTATACCTGATTCCATGGATGAACTTTGATTTGAAATCACGTTCATGTGCCAAAATTTCGTTAATTTAACTCGTGTGGTCTTGGTTGTAGCTATGGCCGAAAACTTGCCACACCGTTCAAATATTTACAATAGCATGTGTACTTGGCTCTATATTACTGGCTAAATATGTTTACCAGTTTCTGTAGCTTAAAATAACTGCTGAAAATAAAGGTTATCTGAGAAATAGATTAGATTTATTATCTGTATTAGCAAATTATAATTTTGAATCAGTGATCTTATGAAAATATGCACAAAAGTACTTATAGAAATGTTCCTGCAGTGTTTAAATTTTATTTATGCAGATTGGTATGATTCCTGAAGAATCCAATTTGAATTTATTGGAGAGATGTATTTTTATACAAGTACACTCCACCCCACATTATGTGTTTAATATAAAATTAAATCATGATGAACTCACTAAAATCATAGATGGAAGTTTCAATAATGCCTACACAGGAATATAAGGAAAACTCTCAGAAAGATTCAGGAAATATGAAATTTAATAATTGAAAATTTAATTTTAGTGTTCATTTTAAACTACAGTTTATGGGAGAAGATAATAAACAAATCATTCATCAAAAAGAAAATGCAAAAAATTATTGAGAAGACTCTTTTAAAAGTATAATAACTATTTAAGAAATTTTATAAAAAGAAAAAAAATAGAAAAAGTCAGAACTATGTACAACATTGTACGAAAATTAAGTTTCATATTATTAAACATTCCTCAAAATAGTTTAAGATATTATCTTATGTATTGAAGTAAGGTATTAAAATAAGAAACACATATAAATGTCCCGTGTTTAGATCAGAGCTGATAGCCATTAGAAGAGGCTTACAGTATACAGTAGAGGTGGAGGATCAGTTAAATGATATGTGGATATTGACTGACAGTCGCGCTTCCATCCAGCATCTTTTAAATTGGAGCACTGTTTGATATCAAACTAGCCTGGACATACTAAATCTTCTTGGGAGACGGTCACCGAAAACACACAATGAATTTCCAATGGATCCCTTCACACTAGGGAATAGAGGGGAATGAAAGGGCGGATTTCTTTGCCAGATCGGCGTCAAAGGGGGGAGTAAGCCCAGGAGGAGAGCTCACATCTAGGGAGATTTCTTCCCTAGCAAAAACTAAATTCAATAAGCGTATGAAAATTCCTCCCAACCACCCAAGGTAATTCACCAAAAGACCGGGTGAGACCTTCAATCTTAGACCAAGATCTTATCAAACTGCCCTTTCCCTCTATTTGAATGGGCACATGAGATCTATGTTATAGCTCAGGTTAGATATCTCAGGTTATCTAGCTAGTTTAGCCTAGCTAGATAACCTGAGATAAGTAACAGGTACTAAAACATTTTTAACAGCTATATTACTTAGTTCTGTTTACATTTAAAAAAATGCTTAAATCATTGATAATTTACTTTCATGCATTTTAATATTATAGAAATTATTCTTGATATAAAATTCAAGAATTGCTTCAATATAAAATATTATAAAAAGTTTATTATGATTTATGACTTTATATTTCACTGAAATCGTACTTATTTTAAATATATATCAAGGAAATCAAAAGTAGATAACTTATCTGTGAATTTCTTATTAAAGTATTTTTGAATATCCATTACATGAAGATTTCTCAAAGATTCTAATTTTTTTTAAATCTTTCAAGTTTTCAATTATACTGAAATTCATACATTTAACACAAATTGATTATTTATATTCTCTTGTTTAGCAGTGGCTAAAAAATCTTTCTAAATTACACAGAAGCAGATCATGCAATGAGAGGAGTATGAAAGAAAATGCCTGTAAAATCCGTTGACTTTCCATCAATGTGAATGTTTTACCGGGAAAATTTGTCTTTCGTCATTTTCGAACATTATTTTGAATATTCATCCTGTATGGTTATTCTTTTTCTGAAAGAGATCAGAATTAATGCATGTAATTAATAACTGTAACAAAGTATAAGTGAATCTTTATTAACACACGCATGTATCGGTATTGTCTACACGGCACAAAAAGTTTTACCACCCCTGAACCAGCTATTAATGGATTATTGATTAAACTGACAAAAATATTTTTTCAATTATATCAAACATATTATTGTAAGAGATTATGAATATAAGTCACGAGCCCATAAATCTTATAAAATAACTGTAGACTATTCAATATGGAAAATGTTCTATGTTGCTATGGGACATTATGGAGATGGTAAGTATGTGTACTTCTGATATATCTAATTATGAATCTAACAAATGACATCCGAGCTGATAGCTTAACAGTTAGCGCTTTCACTTGCCTTTCGGCTCATCAATTTGTGGTTTTCAATCCTTAGGATGGCTGTTTGTAGTGCCTCAGAATCAAGTTTAAAACGAATGAACATGCTCAAGTATCTCTCATGTGCATAAAATAAACATTGAGTGACAAAACAAAACCTTATCGAAGACAGATCATTCAGCATTTTCAATTTTTCCCAACAACCATTGATTTCAATTATGCCTTCCAATAAATTTGAAATTCTAAAATGACAATGCGTCACATCGTATACCATGTGCTGCTCTAAAAAAAATCTAAGAGGACTGTTTTAATTACAGATATTTCTAGTGACAACATCAAATGTTAAATATGAGCATATTTAGCATATCTTAAGCACATGAAGCATACCATTCATAAAAAGGTGTCCATCGTCTTTTAATATTAATCAAATTCCTGCCACATTATATTATGGTCTGCATGCTTGGGAATATTAATCAAATCTTTGCCACAGTATATTATTATCTACATGCTCGTCTGAATGAATTATATAATGTTAGGTAAATGTAACACTTCTTTTCTTTAACTTTAAAGTGAATGATACTAACAGCATGTATAAATAGAAAAATTTCAAGTTAAATAATGTTTAATACTGCTTACTTTAAATGAAATATGTTTATCAATATCAGCCAAATTGTCTTCTTGGTAGTTTCATCCCGCAGTTATACTTCTGAAATTCTTATAAAAATATAGATATTAAAAAGAAAGAAGCTACGTGTTATAAAAACGGATAATTTTTGTTCAAAGAGTAGATATAAAAGACAAATATTCAGAACTTTAAGATACTTCTAATTATATTCTTATAATTTTAATAGCTTACTTGAATAGTAAAAAATTTGAAAATATTATATATCCTGCTTGGCTAAATACCCTACTGGCCATTAAAATTGCTACACCAGGAAGAAATGCAGATAACAAAATGATATTTATTAGACAAATATATTATACTAGAAATAACAAGTGATTAAATTTTCAAAAAAAATTGGCTGGATAGATCCTGAGAAATCAGTACCCAGAACAACCACCCCTGGCAGTAATAACAGCAGTTATACGCCTGGGCATTGAGTCAAACAGAGATTGGATTGCATGTACAGGTACAGATGCCCATGCAGCTTCAACATGTTGCCACAGCTCATCAACCGTAGTGACTGGCGTTTGGTGACGAGCCAGTCGCTCGGCAACCATTAACCAGACGTTTTCTATTGGTGACAGATCTGGAGAACGTGCTGGCCAAGGCAACAGCTGAACATGTTCCGTATCAAGGAAGGTCCGCACAATACCAGCAACATGCGGTCGGGCATTATCCTGCTGAAACGTAGGGTTTCGCAGGGCTCGAATAAAAGATAGAGACACGGGTCGCAACACACCACAAACGTAACGTGCACTGTTCAAAGCACCGTCAATGCGAACAAGAGGTGACTGAGACGTGTATCCAATGGCACCCCATACCATCACGACAGGTGATGGGCCAGTATGGCAATGACGAATGCACGTTGCCAGTGTGCGGTCACCACGATGCCGCCAAACACGGATGCGACCATCATGATGCTGTACACAGAACCTGGATTCATCTGAAAAGATGACGTCCGGCCATTCATGCGCCCAGGTGTTGATCACACCATTGAAGGCGCTCTTGTCCAGTACGCAGCGTCAAGGGAAGCCGCAAACATGGTCTCCGAGCTGAGAGTCCATGCTGCTGCAAACGTCGTCGAACTGTTCGTGCAGACACTTGTCTTCCAAACGACCCCGTTTCTTGACTCACGTGACGTGGTTGCACGATCCATTACGGCCATGCGGATAATATGCCTGTCTTCTCGGCTGCTAGTGATGCGTGGCCGTTGAGATCCCGTATGGAGTTCCGTATAACCGTCCTGAACCCATCGATTCCATATTCTGCTAACAGTCATTGGATCTCGACCGACGCGAAAAGCAATATTGCGATAAGATAAACCGCAATCCCGGTACGTTACAATTCGACCTTTATCAAAGTCAGAAACGTGCTGGTACGCATTTCTTTACCCGGCATTTTCACCAGGCATTATATTCAAATGCAATTTGTATATGAGGAACCGGCTGAACAATTTCCTCATTTAAACACAATGTAGGTGTCGCTACTGGCGCCTGCTTTGTCTGAATACGCTGAAAAGCTAATCATTTGCATATCACAGCACCTTCTTCCTTTCGTATAAATTTCACATCTGTAGCATGTCGCCTTCTTGGTGTAGCAATTTTAATGGCCAGTAGTATATTTCACATTTTACCATTTATTATTTACACATTAATTTTAAATCAAGATTCATTTTCTGTCATGTAGAAGTTTACTATCTAAGTTTACATATGTCTATGAGTAATTGTATATTTCTACATATACTTACTCCTCCTTTTATTCTTATTTACTGTCACTGAAATTTATTAAACTTATTATTTTTGAAATATTTATAATTTTAGTGTCTTCAGTTAAATTATTTAAAAACACATTTTTTGTTACTTCTATTATTTTTAACATTGGCATTTTATTTAGTTTACTTGTGATTTTTTTGTTTAGTTAATTTTGTGACATTGTGTGCAATTAACTTAATTTTTGAAAAAATGTAAACTACTGTGGTAAATTTAAAAAGAAAATAATTAACAATAAATATTTTGCTACTTTTGTCACTTATAATATTTATGAAAGAGTAAAATTTATTAATTAATGAATCACATAAATGATAGAGTAATTTAGCAAACTTTCAGTTATGTGTTAGCTAATAACATCACACATGCCTAAATAATTGTGTCGTTATTATTAAAGAATTTAAATAATTATTGAATAACAGAAATTATTGAATAATATTTTTTAGCAAATTTTCATATTCTTTTGAGCATTTTCTAAACTATGATGCGCTTTTATAACTGAATGAAGTTAGAATATGTTATATTGCACAATTCTACTTTGTTCTCTTATATGTTGACACATTAATATAATAATAAAATAACTACCTTATGTTTATAAAAAGTATTTGGCATTATTTATTTCAGTATTTATTTGCTATAGTTTCAAAAATAAATCCGTTTTGCTACCTCTAAACTTTTTAAGTAAACATAATCTTTTAGTAAAACTTGTGCTTTTTATTTAAAAATTTAGTTAAAAACTGAAATTTAAATTAAAATTAAACACTAAAATGTAATATTATTTTCACCATGGAAAAAATTTAAGATAATATTTTTTACACAGTACTTATTTTTAAATATTAAGTGTCAATGATTGTTGTTTACGATATTTATTCAGAAATTATGAGAATTTAAATTAAATGAACGTACATATATGTTTAACTGTTATTTTATGAGAAATGAAGTCTGCTGATATAGTGCAAAATTAACGATAAATTTTTATTTTAATCTAACCAAATTAAAGATTCTTGAATGATGTAACAGAAAATATATCTGTTCTGGAATTTAATTTTTCTATTTACACATTAAGAAGAGACATTATTTTTCTATTCACACAAAGATTTCTTTAAGACTGACATATGTTTCTGATATTTTGTATTTATATATTTGTTTAAAGTTAATATGGGAAGTAAAAATTATTGTTTTAAGTATAGTATTTGCTAATATATTTACTTTACTTAGATATTAAATTTATTATAATCTTATTATTGAAATATATCTTTTGTCTAATGCATTCTTACAGCTGAGTGAGTAAATATGCATGTTTGTTTTCAGACACATATATATTGAAAACAAGCGTTTTCAATTATTCTCGAAATAAAATAAGTGAAAGTATTGACTAAAATTCCTGAGTAATTTCTTAACTATAACGAAAGCGAACTATTCCGGTGACAATACTATTAAATAATACTAGTAAGTAAGAATTCGAAAATGTATTTATATATATATATATATATATATATATATATATATATATATATATATATATATATATATTTATATATATATATATATATATATTATATATATATATAAACAAGGAGTAATGTAATATAATATAAAGAATTTTTTAATAATAAATTGACAAAATAAATGAATATTTAAATTTTTAAATTCAGGCATTAATCACTATATCACATTTTCAGTTTTTTTTTTTTTTTTTTTTTTTTGAAAAAATATATTTACGGTATAAATATTTTTCGAAAACTTATATGGTTTGTAGGAAGATAAATAATAATAAAATGTCTCTTAAATGTGTCTAGATTAGAACTACTTTATGCCGGCAAACTTGTCTAGTGGTCAGCGTGCCTGACTACAGATAGGATGGTCCTGGGTTCGTATCCCGATTCAGGCATGGATGTACTTTCTCTCTCTCTCTATCCTGTCTTTGTCCTATCCTTGTGTGTGTGAATGAAGTATGAATGATGCCTACCCTATAAACGGGTCGTTATGGCATGTTAGAGGGTGCGATGGTGGCCCACCCCCTGTGGTGCACCCGGGGCAAGGGCTCGGCGGCTAAGAGGTTGCTGTTTCTGGCCGGTTCCTCGGGTATCAGGGAACATTAGACTATGTTGCAGTTGTAACTGTCTACAATCTGCCATTGGAAAAAAAATAAAATAAAAAGAAACATCATATAAGTGTATGTTTTCCGATATTTAGCATTTAAAAATGCCTTAATGGATATATACTTTGAATCAATTACTTTTAAAAATCCATTTTAAATAAACGTAAAATGGTTTTGCATAAAGTATTTTTTGTGTATTTCAAAATATAATTTGGATCCGAATAATACTTTTAAAAAAATTGAAATGTGTAAAAATTATTTTATATGAATGCTTAATGAGGTTATGAGCACAGGGGTATGCAGTCAAATTTCATTTATTTGTTATGAAATTTCGCAATACAAAACACGTATTCAGATAAAGGTATGTATGGGGAGTTGTAAATATGACAGCAGAGAAAATCATCGTTATGTAATTTAACATGGAGAACGCTGTAACAACATTATAATGAGAAAGTTGAAAAAATCACATTTCTTTATTTATTTTTTTTTTCTAATCATAAATGACCTCTTTAAATTTCTCACTCATATTTAATTTTGTTTTATTTTAAAATTATTATGCGTTACAAGCGTTTCTTGATTTTTTTCAAATCTCGCGCCCACGTTACCATTTCGTTATTTTATTTTTTTTTAAAAAAAACTTGTTGAATAAACTCTCGCCTATTTTATTTATATTCTTAAAATTGGTATAAAACTCAACAAAGGAAAGTATATTTAAATAAGCTTATGAATAAAATATTTTGCTAGAAATATCAAAATGCAAAACATTATTTTGTTTCAAATTTCATTTTTACAAGTTAAAACTATTTTTTTATAAATTAAAATTACTTATTAGATTTAAACATTGCTAAATATATATCTGAATCATGATCAAATTATTGTTAAATAAACTATTTTTACACAATCAGTTAATGTTTCATAAAATTATAATTTAATGTAAAGTAATGTTAAAAAAAATTGAACTTTCATTATTTTATCATATGCAAGAATAATTATAATCAATTTCTTTATCAAATGACAATATCTTAGTATCTGTTGAAAAACAGAACTTTGTCTTGAAATCGTACTCAGTTCACAGCAAGACATTTATGCTTTAATAATGAAACTACTGAATAAACCAATGAATGTGTTCTGAGAAAAATTTCAGGGTAATTTTAGGATTTTTTATCAATAGCTTGAGCATTTGAGCTGTGAATTTAAATATTTTCTCCTGACTCAAGAATTTTAATGTTCTGATTACATTTGCGGTAATTTTTCATACAAAATATTTCTGGCTGAAACAAACACAACAACAATATATGATTTTATATTAAACATTTGAATCACGTACTCAACAACTCAGCATTTAAAATACTCCATTAATTAATATCGTGTTTCAATAAAATTAGTTGATTTAAATTAAAAAGGATGTTCTTTCCTATTTTTGACTTTAACAACAATTTTTGACATTCACAGATATTTCAATACTTTTGTTCATGTAAAATTGGTCACACAACCAATCTTAAAGAAATAATGAATTTTTGTTTATTTATTTGTTTTTAAGTTTCAAATGTGATGATTCCTTAAAGTCAGACATTTACATTTAATTATATTTATCCTAATCTCCACTGCTTTCACCCATCCCTAAAAAATTACTTAAAATGGATACAAAGACAAATCTTCCATTAGAAATTTAAATCAGCAGCTTGCTTTATTGCTCTCATTATTTCAATAAAATATAAAACTATAAATTCTCACATAACTATTTAAACAATTTACGTTCTCAGGTTAAAACAAATTAATTTGCCAATACTTTTACCATGCTGAGAAAATAAAAATGAAAATCAATGCAGGAGATATATCATTTTCTTGTTAACAAAAACATTTTTTATTTCATTTTACTCATCTCGTACATTTTTGAAATCAGATAATTTCTTTCATTTTACATACTTCTTTATTTAAAACCTTTTATGTAGTTTTTTTACATACATTGGATATCACTAGGTACATTTCTTGCTCATTCACATATAAATACACTCACAAACATACACAATATATACATATATATACATACATTTATATATATATATACATATAAATATATATATATATATATATATATATATATATATATATATATATATATATATATATATATAAAATATTATATATATATATATATACGATTATATATATATATATATATATATACAATTTACGTTCTCAGGTTAAAACAAATTAATTTGCCAATACTTTTACTATGCTGAGAAAATAAAAATGAAAATCAATGCAGGAGATATATATCTTCTTGTTAACAAAAACATTTTTTATTTCATTTTACTCATCTCGTACATTTTTTGAAATCAGATAATTTCTTTCATTTTACATACTTCTTTATTTAACACCTTTTATGTAGTTTTTTTTACATACATTGGATATCACTAGGTACATATTTATACATACATACATATATATATATATATATATATATATATATATATTTCTTTTTCGTTTTTATTCATACAAGCAATATATTTAATAATATAAAGATGTATTTGAAATGTATGAGACTTAAATAGAACTAAAGCTAGGTATCTCATCAGTGGAGTAATATTCTCTTTATGAATGAGAATCGCTTCACCACAAGTAATTCTCGATAATAGTTGATTTACAGAATATTCCTGATACATTTTTCTCTCCGTAACATCACGGAAAGAGATATAAATTCTGGACCTAACGTTGTCATTTAGAGACGTATTATGCTGAACAGGAAGTTTGAGCTACACTCGTTCGACAAAGGTTCTGTAAAACGTAAATCGCTATTGTAAGAAAATGGTCATACCATATTCGCATCTATTTCGAAGTACCATTTGAGTAAGCTACTCTTATATGGATGAAAACTAATACCTACACCAGAATCTTGCTTCTCATCAGCTACAGGAACAGGGAAAACATCACTTGAAGGGATTGGCTTGAGTATTTTCCATGTTTAAATCTAATAGAACATATGTGGGATAATTTGTGAAAATGACTTTTTACAAGCACTGCACAACGTTTTTACTGTAATGGTTGAAAAAGAAACCACTGTAGTAAAAATAATTCATATTCCATCCTAAGGAACCTCTCCTTGTTTCCCATCTTCTTGGACATACCAACATGTGTAACGATTCAATGAGTTTAATAAAATTTTTTTTTATTTTATTCCATATTGTATGCATTAATCTCATTTTGTTTTACTATTATCTTTCGTATCGTTTTAAAAATACAATCTTTTGTGTCTGAGTTTCATGTTCCTTAGATAATTTCTAGTAAGGCTGTGGTAAAAAACTTGTCGTTTAAGTTGTGCACTCCAGTGTACCAACACGTGTTAAAGTTGCTTTATTTATAAATATGTCTTTTTTGTGATTTCTTTTGCTGTTTCCTAATTCTTCTTTTTGTCTCTGAGGAACTATAAACCTTTCTTTGCATAAAGTTTGTTCAAATACAGCGGGTAATAGCTATTCCTGTAATATGAAGTGCTCACCAAACCGTCAAAATGAAATTGTAACCAATTCTTTGGTCCATAGCCGTCATTGTCATACTTTGAACTTTAGCCATCTATTTAATGATTCAATATCAAGTTAATTCTGCCAGAAGTTGTTAAAAAACTGTCTGTTGAGCACATCAGAATAAAAAAATGTCTCTATGTTTCTTAAATAAATATGCGATGTATATGACTGGTTGGTTGGTGTCATATCCATTTGAAGTTATATCTAATTATTCTAATTAATGACAAACTTAGGGCCTTAGCAGAGCGTGCAGTTTTGTCACTAAAGAGATTTTTCTAAAAGGGAAGTTTGTCAATGAACTGTAAACTGCTCACATTAGCTAGGCAGTCAAAAATGTGTTCCGGATGAGTTTTTCCTTCGAGCAATCTGCATTTATATTCATTCCCTAGAAGTGATGTGTTCTAAGTCTGGTAATAGTTATGGTAATAATCCTGTATGAATTTGATAACGCATAATTAATATTTCTTTCTGGTGGGTTTTTCATCCAGTTTGTATCTAATAATTGCATTAGCGTCTCTTAAAATTATGATACTGAAAGTTT
Source organism: Latrodectus elegans (assembly GCA_030067965.1). Lineage (NCBI taxonomy): Eukaryota > Metazoa > Arthropoda > Arachnida > Araneae > Theridiidae > Latrodectus > Latrodectus elegans. The sequence goes on along the minus strand of CM057822.1, from coordinate 62,484,961 downwards.
CCGAGTTAAAGTTTATTACCTTCCTAGCCCCAGCCTATCTATTTCCTCGTTCTACTCAATACCAACATACGCAAATATCAATTGGAAAGGACAGAATTTTCCCACACGGAAAATTTCCTCTAAGTAGTGATGAATATCTTGTGTGAGCCAAGAGTCCCCATTCCCTATTGACTTCAGGTGCCCTGGAGTTGCAGAAATTCATGAGCCTACTAGCGTATCAGTAGTATCAGTAGCCGTATCAGCCATATTAGTAAAATATACAGTAGGGCCTCTAGGATTGTGTTTAGTTTGCAAAGAAAATTGGAAGCAATATTCCTGCTCCAATACTTTTTTTCATTTTCTTGTCTTTGGTCAGAGTGATAGTTATGTCTGCTTTACCGTTCCATATCGTTTCATCTGAGAAACCATCAGTATACATCCACAAAAGGTCATATTGCGAATAAGTTTCCATAGCCGAAATTCCTTTAACTTTAACAATGGCCACCTGCTCCTTTTTCGAACAGGTTATCAAGTAGGTTCAAATTTTAAACGTTAGTGGGAATTCAGGATAATAGGATAAACTCTCTTTGAAGCAAAGTAAATGTTTGATCTAATTTGAGACTTTCTCATATTTCTTTATCACATTTCATGGTGGGTGATCCCTTGAGTCTCCATCTATACTGTTCCAGTTAATTGTCGCGCTACGAGGGATATAATTAGCATCTAAGCTATTTGCCTTGATTATAAATTTAACTATTTAGTATTTTCTTTAATTGCCAAGTGTCTGTAAGCCGCATTTTAGTTCTTCCTTAGTGTTATTAGTAAAAAAGACAGCACCAATGATTATCTTGACTGCCATGCCCTGCTCCTAGTCAAGTTTCCCGAGTGCAAACATAGAGGCTGACATAGTATGACTCAATCTGGAGTACGCATTACCAAACTGGTGATGCACATTCGAGATGATTGAGTTTTACAAGTGAGAGTAGGTAGTACTAAGAGTTTAGGGGTTATCTCCCTTGTGAGTACAGAGGAGGTTTAATTTTGTAAATGTCTTGTGTGAAATGATTTCGATATATTTCGTGAACCGAAGTTCTGCTCCAAAGTCACACCCAAATAATTCGCATTGTCTGCCTTGTTAAGAGGAACTGCATCCATGAATATAACTGGGTTAGAGTACTTACTATGTAGTCTATCTGTTGTGAAAATCGTTTAGATAATTTTTTGTGTCTTCATCCATAACTTCAGCTCTCTACACTAACTCGCCATATCGATCAAAGCTCTGCTGAGAGAACTTTCCGACTTTGCGGTGTTGTTACTAATGTGCCATATTGCAATGTCGTCCACTTATCATGTATCTGGGCACTAGAGTATTAACATGAAGGAGAAATAGTATGGGACTGATACAATGTACATTAAACTCTTATGCTGAGTGTGTATAATCAGCGTGATATAAATGTTTGTGATTCTTACTCTGAACTTTTTGCTCGTATATACTTAATGCTTAAACTTCTTTTCCCAAAATTGTCATGTGTAAACGTTTGGCGTACTTATTTCACTATATATATATATATATATATATATATATATATGTATATATATATATATATAATGAGCTGTAATTACTAATTCCCTAATAAAATAATTTCTTTCTTTGGGCTATACACTTAAATTTCAATAGATTTGTTTTTTAATTGTTCATGTATATCAGTTGCATAATATAATTAAAAGTTTGTTTATCAAGCGTTGTTTTGAAGAAACTGAACTTTTACCATGTGTTTGCTTGTTGAAAGTAATTTTAATGAAAAATAAACGTCATTCATACTTAAAATGAATAAAACTCAAAATACTATTAGTAATCCTCTTCGATTGGTATGCATATAAAAAATAAGTAACATTTATGTCCGTTATTCAAATGTAGCTAGAATAAAAATCAGGAATACATTTAGGAGGAATTTAGATTCTATGAATTTATAGTTATGAGTCCCTGAAAATTATGCTGCGTTAAATTTCTACAAACAAATATGTATATGTAATAAACGCGATTGAAATCGTGATGGAAAAAATTTAAGCAAATGCAGGCAACACAATTTTATTATGTTGTTGAATATTTTTAGTTATTTAAATTACGTGTAGTAAACGGAAATGTAACTTCTTAATTTTTCCGTAAAATATTCGTCTTTTTTATCGTGAATTCAGCGTTATCAACAGTGACTCAAACCGAAAATTTAATCATTCACAATTTCAAAATTTTTATTGATATATTAAATTGCTTTCTCAGTTTGAAGAGAAATAAACATTAATTTTAATTAACAAAATTTTATAAAATCATAGGTTATTTATAGTTAATTGTATTAATTAAAATTATTTTCTTTGCATTTTCATTTTTTAAATTCAATGAATGTCACACAAGATTAAAAAAATAATTAAAAACAAGCTACACGCCCTTACAAAACTTAACATAATGCATCATTTTCACGGTGCACTTAAAATTATCTGAGATTTAAAACTACTGATTATATTAAATCATTTCAGTTCCCTTTATATTTCAAGAATATTCGTATGATTATTTTAATGTAATTTATTTAAATCGTAAACTAAGGTATTCCATGAATGAGCTCCTATTTATCTAATAACCTTCTATTCATCTAATGATATGTAAAATGAAGTCTAAAACATTAATATTAAATTTCAAAATTTGTTTCTTACAATACTTCATTACACTTAGTCAAATAGCTAAATTATTTCATTTTCTGAACAAATCTTTTATCGTCAAATTATAAATAGTTTCGCTAAATAAAATATTATTCTGTAAATATTTTAAAACTACAGAAAAAATACTCATTCTAAATTACTAAATATTTTTTGACGACATATTATTATAAGGAAGCTAAATATATGATATTTCAAAGATTAATTATACATTTGAAATCGTTATTTAAAATCAATATTGTATAAATGCATTTATTAAAGGAATTATATTACATAATTTTGTTTAAATATATAATTTTTTAAAATTACATGTGTTATAGAACTTTAGAATATCAAATATATATTAATATAAGGGGAAAAAATATATACCAAAGTAATCAATGCAATATTAAAACTACAATATATTAAAATATGAACTAAAATACATTACAGGAAATCTAGGCAGGCCAAAAGCAACTAAAGATAGATTTGCCAATATAAATAAGATAAAGCATGAAAAATATTGAAACCAGAAATATAAAATTGGAAAAATACTAAACTATTCAATGCGAATGATAAGAAGAAGGTATAAGGACCACGTCTTCATCAGGCGAGAGATGGCCAGCTATGCAAAAATTTAATTACTCCTAGCAATATTTCTTTATTCTAATTTCAAATTTACCTTTGGTAACTCTCCTATTATTCTAATACGAGTATATAAATTCACTCTGATTTGCTAATTTTGGATATTATGTATTTTTTCTACTGTATGTATATCGCATCTATTGTGAGTATTTTTTTTTTGCATGTATATTTATATATTCTAATTTTTCAACTAAGTGTATCGTTGACATTTTCTTTTAATACGAATACTCTTCGGTGGAAGCTCTCGCATATATATATATATATATATATATATATATATATATATATATATATATATATATATATATATATATATATATATATATATATATATATATATATATATATATATATATATATATATACGTATGTATGTATATATATATCGAATATTTTAAATGCATAAATGTATAATAAATTAATGAAACCATTCTGAAAATTACAAAATATGAAAATAAAAATTATAATTTAAAATCACTTCGTAACATTTAATATTTCGTGTCCAGTCTTCGTAAGTCAAGTGAATATTCGGAAAAAACACATTTGATACATATACAATCAAACAACTCATAGGTAGTCAAGAATACTCTTGAAAAGATTTCGATGTCTATCGATCTAATGTAACGATCTATTGCAAGAAGAAAAAGAATTATTTAGTGAGAACATCCTTACTTTCTTCCAGATGGTCTCCTTTTCTGTAAAAACTGATAGAGTATTAAACGTGAATGAAACACAATTTAGAGTAAATGCGAACATTCAGGAAGAAAATACACATGAAATTTGTAATTTACTGTGCAGTTTACGTTGAGAAAAGTTTTTTGCTGAAATTGCTCAGTTAATTCTTATAATATTTATTTTTATGCGAAGAACATGCTTTTCTTAGTTACATTCTTAATGCGTTATTTATCAGGAATAAATTCATTTTTGAGAAAATAATATAAGACTCTTCTTAAGGAATTTCTGTAATAAATTATCATATACTCTAAAATGCCCAAAAACTTTTTATCATAAAAGTATAGTATGTTGAATGCAAAATTTTGAATATTTAACCTTTGTTGAAAATATTAAGCTCATAAATTTTATTTTAAATCCAAAGGATTAACAATATCTCTTAAGTAATGTACATTTTTAAATGAACTCCTGTTTTTCCCGTGGAAAAATTACACAGTGTTCGTTTTCCAGGATAAAAACTTTCACATTATTTATATTGAATGTGTACAAGATTCTTCCTCCACAATAAAATCATTTAAGTAACCCTAATTAAAGGATGATGCAAGTTAATGAGATTAATAAATACTTAACATAAAAACTTAATTATATTTCCCAATATAAATTGTTACAATATAAACCTTTCTCTCATTATATTTGAAAACGAACAATGTGAAGATTCCTAAACTGTAAAAAAATCTGGATTAAAATATTTTGCTAGGCATTTTTAAAAAAGATACTTTTTTTCTAAGCAGTTTTCGATTAGCTACTGTGAGGTTTATTTATATATAGATTTACTTTTAAATTTGTCTAATGTTAAACTCAGATTAGATGATCTTTCCTGAAATAGTGGAATGAAGCAAAAATGATGGGAATATATTTAAATAATTTCTTTGAAATATACTGCTTACAACATACTCAATTTCATACACACAATTTATTTATGAAAGATGTGCATAAATAAATATTCCTAATGTTAGAGAGATTAATTAGATTAATTAACATACGCACAGTAAAAAGTATATCAATTGAAAATAATATACCTGATTCAATAAGAGCAAATTATTATAATAAATTCTTCATGCCATGAGATAATCCAAAAATGAAGATTAGTTTTCATTTTAAATGAACACTTTATTCCGTTTTTCAAAAGAAATGAGCTTAGAAATAACTTTGATACCGTAGTGTCCTGGTTGCTTAGGCTTTCATTCTAATAATCTGCAAGTAGTAAATTCGAACCAACGATCAAACCGAAAATCCTTCATTTCTCTAATGGTGACGAAGATTCTTTAAATAGGTAGTGGTCGCAATGTCCTTTATGTGAAATGATGCCACTGAGGTTTGTAGCCCAATTTCTAGAGTCTTCTTCTTGGTTTCTGCTTCTAAATTATTCTACTAAGTATACTATATGTGGTATAGTTACACTTCAGCATTCGTAGTTTCTCGTTTAAGTGAAGCTGCATATTATTCTTAGACATAAAACAGTATTCTTATAAGACGGAATTTGTTTGACTTGGCGTATTTTTTCTGGCTCAAGGGGCTAAATAACAACAACACAATCAGCTTTAAATTTTTCATAAGTTACAAAACTATAGTCTGTATAATATAATAGAGCAATTTCGCAATTTTCACAGCTCATGTCAAAGATGTTTGTCTCTTGTTTTACTTTCAATTCATCTACTGCTTGATCGAAGCTGATAATTAGAACCTTTCTATAATTCACCATGGAAGATCTTAGAGCATTTCTGTAGTAACTCTATGGTAGCTCGGCACTTATTTTGTGCAAGTAGATCGTAACTTTAAAATTTTTTAATTAGTTTTAATTGCTGAATTTCAGCATATTGTCAAAAATATCGCCAAATGTTATCGAGTTATCTCAGTTCAAAAAGATTAATTTCTCAGTTCTGAAAAATGTTATTTTTACTGAATAGATACTTTTCAGACGATAACTTCACAAAATGAATAGACAATAACTCAGCAAAACAATTAGTTAAGTTAGAATACAGTAATATAAGGCACTTGCACAAATATTCAAGCTATTTATATTTTTTTGAGAATCCCACATAGATATAAAATATGTGTAGTACTTCAGAATTTACTTTCAACTTTAATCACCAGCATAGAAAGCTCTCATGTGCAACAATAACCATATAGGTGTAAAAAATCAAATTATTCATTGATTTATTTAACATATTGATGAAATCATAAAAGTAGAGAGATTTTAATCTAATACATTTTTAGTTAAATTTTTAAGATAATTTGTGTTTTAGGAATTGCATCACAGCATTCAGTTTATGTTATATCATAGGCCAATTTTTCAAATTCTTTCCAATATTTTTTATGATTTTTCATCACTGTAGCACTATAACCATTCTCTATTTGCAACGTAAATAAGATGTATAGTCTGCCTTGAATTGATTCACAAATTTAATCATTAAGGATTTTGTATCGATTCTGAAATCCCTGTAATTACTTATCACAGGAGTAATGCTATCTATCTTTAGGTATTTAAAGTGCTCTTAGCGTCAAGTATTACTTAAATGTAATTTTAAAATTCTGTGTTATTACTCTCCTTAATGTTGCTCCGCATTAAGCAGAAGAAAATTGGAAGGGTTGTTATTTATCTATTTACAATCAAATCTGACACGAGAATTAATTTTACAAGATAAACTCGTTTTTAAATTTTTATAATGCTCTTCAATTATTATCAATATATAAACAGGATAAAAAAATTTAAATTATCTTGACAAACGGATACAGAAATGGTGATACGAACATTTAAAAGAAATAATGAGAAAATTGACAGTAATAACATTTAAAGCACATGGTAAAGTAATCGTTTTGGGATACTCATACAAATTAATTTAATAAAATTATCATCATTAACCAAAATTTAATATTTACTTTATTTTAGATTTTTTAAAATTTTAACAACTTAGCTTTCGGTGAAAGATTATTTTTAAAAAAGTATTAATTAATTTAATATTGCAACAAAAACTGAAATTGAATGACTTTTAAAACGTTCTATGAAAAAAAAAATGCCACAAATTGCTTATTTATTAAGTGATTTCAGTTGTCAAAAGTACAATTTTAAGATGTATCTTTTATTATATTGTTTAATAATTTTTCCGATTTCTGAATTCTTGCAAACATAGTTTTTGAATTTAAAGAATCAAATTATATTTTTATTTATATTAATTTAAAAGTGTATGGCCTCAAATGTTGAATTCGAAATTATATTAAGAGTAACTAATTGCGAAATTTGAATTTCTTTATTTAACGCTTACTTTCATTTTTCTCTTAAATTTTTCTAAAACACCCATTATTTAATAAGAATTAACTAACATCAATGAATACTTAAAAACAGTGTAACTATATATTTTACTGAAAAATTAGACGTTAGAACACAGAATATATTTTTAAAATAGTATTTAGATAATTTTCTGCAAATGAATTTACTGTAACCGTTAAATAAACAGTGATTTTTGTACTTAAAATAAATTTAGAAGGAATTTTAAAAGGGAAAAACTTTAACCTTTTTTAACAATAATTTTATCTAAATAGATTCAAGATATTTCATGAATTAACTATATTTAAATAAGCGATCTTATTATTCTATACATTATTGAGGTTCATTAATAGGATCAAACTCTCTTTTAAAACAAAATGAAAAACTATAAAGATTTAACTAAATTCTTTAGAAAATTGAATACATTTCCTTTGATATTCATCATCAAAGAAATTTTATTCAAGTAAATCAAAATATCGTATAATTTTTACCTTATTAGTATGAATTTATTTTAAAAATTATTCAGTTTCGGAAACCTAAGCACAAAAAGAAAATTATAATTAATGTTTAAATTCTGTTTTTAAAAATAAAATTCTCTTAACTTTAATACTTAATTAAAAGGTAAAATAGAATACTTAAATACAATTTATATTTTATTTTGAAATTAATTTCTTTGAATACTTTACATACTAAATTAAATATTTTTAAAAATTCTAAATTATTGGGCTCTTTTTGTGGATAAAATATTTTATTTTTATTAAAACGTTTATTAAATAGGAAGATTAGTTCTTGAGTTTTGAATAAAAATTCAACACTCGATTTATTAATTTTATGAATAAAAATTTATTGGATAAACATCTATTTAAATTAATTTGAAATTTATAAAACAAAATGAAATGTTTTAATTCGTTGGGAACTTAAACTAATTCAGTAATGTCTAAACTGGAATAAATTAATTAATATCATATTAACAAATATTATATTTGTTAATTATTTTGTTGTGTGAAATATCTATTTAATACTCTAAAGATGATAAATGTAATCTTAAAACGAAGCGCATTTCACATAAAACTAAGCAAAAGCATTTTATGCATATTGTATTATACAATAGCTAAATACGAAACATTTTTACCTATTGTAAGAAACTAAAGTGCAAGGAAAAAATATACAAAAAAGTGAGTGTTCATTATCAATCTCGTCATTATTTTTGTGTTAATTATCAATCTCGTCATTATTTTTGTGTTAATTATAAATCTCGTCATTATTTTTGTGTTAATTATCAATCTCGTCATTATTTTTGTGTTAAATATCAATCTCGTCAATATTATTGTGTTAAATATCAATCTCGTCAATATTATTGTGTTAAATATCAATCTCGTTATTATTATTGTGTTAGTTATCAATCACGTCATTATTATTGTGTTAGTTATCAATCTCGTCATTATTGTTGTGTTAATTATCAATCTCGTCATTATTATTGTGTTAAATATCATCAAATTTTCCTCGAAGGTATATGCTAAAATCCATTGAAAATAACTTAAATAAATTATTTTACTTAATGGTATATGTTTGAATAAAATAAGTTTCGCATAAAATTGCTACAGTTTAATATCTATTTGATATTAATTGAAATTATTTCAATACATGATAAACAGTTTTATATCTATTATGCTTTTATCAATATATTTTTAAATTAGTGAAATTCATAAAGTCAGATAACTCCTTTTGCAGTTTTGTGTATCTATATCAGATATATTTTAAAGAATAATAATCTAAGAGTTATTTTTTCTTATGAATGATCCTTTTTTCAACTCAAGTCTTTTTTTTTTTTTTTTTTTTTTTTTTTAAGAATATTTTCTGAAGTTTCTTCTGATTAATTTATTTCTTTAACTACTTTTCAATAAATTTTGTATTATTATCTACATTAAAATAAAATAGTTTGAATTAGACTTTTAACAAAAACTTTTTTATGTGTTATACACATTATGTTTCACATTTTTATAGAAGTAATGTAAACATCATTTTACTTAAATTAAGAATAACATTTGTATAATATGTCTTAGAAACAATTAAAGATTTGACTTTTCCCGTTTCCTCATCAAATATTTAACAATCTAATATAAAATTGCTCTGTGGTAAAATTAATCCATTATGTTTTTCAAATAAGAACGTAGATCATTTGTCTTTCTAGTTTCTTAACCAAAATGAACAATTCATTAAGAACAGGAAAAATTCCAAAAGACTTATTTTTACAGTGATAATGAAAATCTTAAAGTACACTATATAATGAAATCAATAAAAGTACCTTATCTCTCAGTAGTCTGCAAATGGCTATAATGTGTGCTGATTAAATTTATGGCAATTAATTTCATGAAAACAGCACACTATTTTGATTTCTATCTTATTCATGCATTATTAAATATTCTAGTCAGTCACAAAATACTTGCTCGATTATTTCACAGAAGAAAATAGCTATTCATGTTTCACATTGCATTTTTGAAATTATATTTATTGAAATTGTTACTTGAAATTTAATTTAACTTTTTATTTAAATTCTAAATTATGAATGTTTGTTTGAATTCTAACTTGTACAAATTATAAATGAGGTTGTACAAGTTAGAATTCAAACAAACATTCATAATTTAGATAATTAGCAATATATAAAAAACTTTTATATATTGCTAACATTCATAATTTAGATAAATAGCAATATATAAAAAACTTTTATATATTGCTAATAAATAAAAATAATTTTTAATTTATTTATTAATCATTTCCATAAGTTTAAGTGTGTCTACTTATAATAAATTTTCAAAATATTCTCCCACATTAAGAGAACATTTTATGAAGTATACTTTATAAAAAATATGAAAACAGGAAAAATATTGTTAGTATTGGTACAATATTATCATTGATCAATAATCTTTAAATAAAATTAATTCATTGTTTTTTAATAATCATTCTTGAATATAAAAATATTTAGCGTCTTTCATCTCAATTAAAAATACTTATACATATAATTTTCATATTCACATTTTTAAAAAAATTACTGAAACTTTCCAGAACATACTTATTTTTTAATTATCTTCAACGTATAAATTTTTCCTAAATATAAACTTCTTAGTTGAATTGGCAATTTAAAATTTTAACTAAACGATCACGTTTTGCCCTCGAGGTTTAATTTAACTTAACAATTTTAATGTGGATTCTGAATCTCTGCAAACTTTCACTCCTGGGTTCAAAATCGAAATGTAGTATCTGAGTGAAAATAAAATAAACTCCAAAAAACTAATGACTTAGCTACCAACCTTTGTAATAAATTGGTGAAAACAAACGATTACCTAGTTTTTAATATCTATTGTGCATGAAGTTTTTGCTTACATTTTTAAATTAAACAGCTTTCACATTTGTATAAACTCGAACTAAATTACATTGTGAAACATTTTAATGCTTAAGGTATTTTTATATTTCAACTGCTTGACAAAAATTGATAAGTTATCTTGAATTTTAAATCGAAGCAAATTAATCTATATCTATAAAACATATTTAATTATCTTTCAATGAAATATGTAATGATGATGATGTGAAGATGATAATAAATACTGATACCAAATTCAACGAACTGATTTAAAGCTGTTAACCTATAAAATGGCAGAAAAATCTGCACTAATACATTAGGTTATTCCTTAGATGTGAAAATTATTTACCAGTAAATATTGATTTATCACATCAATTAAGATTAGAATTCAAAAATATAACAGATTCTTGTATTAATATAACTCCTTTAATTTTAATATATATATATATATATATATATATATATATATATATATATATATATATATATATATATATATATATATATATATATATATATATATATATGTGTGTGTGTTTCACACTTCCAAGACACAAGTCCGAGATTCGATTCACGTGTTGGGCAAGGTCGACTCAGCCTTTCATCCCTTTCAATGGGTCGATAAACTGAGCTACAAGCATGCTTGAGAACTAAACACGTGAGTTTTGCATTAAGCTAATCACCTGATCGGGACATATGCTTCGTACCCTAGTCTCTCAGTCAGGAAAAGAGAAATGGACATTGTAGTCCCTGACCCACATGGCCGGTTGTACCGCAGAGTATAGAGTATATTTTAGTCAAGAAATTGCGTTCACAAGCAATATGTAATCTGCTTCAACGTAAGGCTAAACTCTACTCATTCGTATTCGAAATTCACTTTTCTTGATTATGCATTTATTCTAGTTACTGCACTATACGGAGAATTGCTAGATTGTAGAAGAATTGATATTAGATAACCAAAGGACTACTTTATGTATAATTGATTTGTTCAAATGTAATTGATTCATCTCATAAGAAATTATTTGTCTTTTTCACCAGATGCTTAAATGGTTCAAGTCCTCATTGTGTCAATACTTTGATGTGTAACTATTTATTGAATAAATTCATACTTACAAAGAAATGTGGAAATTTACATACCTGCAAATTACTCTTAATTATTCTTTAATTTACTGCAATCGGAAATCGTAATTTGCTTCATTTTATACGCATAGTTGGTTTTCTTAAATTTCCCAAGAAAAGCAGAAAAAAAAAATCTTTGCTTTTTTAAAACATTAAAACGATTTTTTTGCTGTTTTTTTCTCTGTAGCATTTTTTTTTTCAAAGACGATGAGAATTAAAGGAAGTGGAAATTTTTCTTTGTATTGTTCAGTGATGATAATCTTCATGCAGAATTTCTTTCTTTTCCCAAAGAAGTAAAAAGAATGAAAATTAAAAATGCTTCACATGTGTTACAAAAGCAATGTCCAGACTTCGACTTGGAATTTTGAAAAGTATCGGCATAACAAGTGAAGCTCTGGTAGGTTGATGTTAACAGGAATATTTAAAGTTTTCTGTTACGTATTCATTATACTTCACATAAATCCAGAATACAAGAGAATACTCAGTGCAATCGAGAAAAGGAAGTAAAATGTTGATAATATATATAAATATATATATATAAATATATATATATATATATATATATATATATATATATATATATATATATATATATATATATATATATATATATATATATATATATATATATATATATATATATATATATATATATATATATATATATATATATATATATATATATATATATATATATATATGCATACATAGGACACTCCCAGCACAATTAATGTAATTTTCTTTTACTTTTAGGGAATGAGTTTTATTTACCACTAATAAAATGTTATAAAATATTGATTAAGAATTTTTGATCCGTGAAAAAAGTTTAAGGACACCTGCAAAAATATTCTCATTTTGGAATCTGTAGCAGTTTAATATGTTGAAAACATAACATTGTTCGCTTAAAATGTTTTTTTTTTTTTTTTTTTTTTTTTTTTTTAAAGATTTATTTTGTTGAAAAAATCCTCAATTATTGTAGAGTTAAAATACATAGGGAGTGGGAACCTTAAGTGAACTTCAAAAAGACCAAATTGTAGCATGTAAAGATGTGGGCAAAAATGTAAAAATAACTTAAAAACACCTACGCACAACAGTTCAAAAGCTGCTTCAAACTGTTAGAAAAATCTAAAGAGTCAGATGGAAGGAGAGATTGGCAAATTTAAAAAATTGACTTAAGGTAATCAAAGAAAATTCTTTAAATAATTTTAAAAAACGTATAAAAGCATTAGAAAAAACCTTGCTGGAATCAGACATGTAACCAGAAGAACACTGTATAACTATTTAATAAGATCGTATACGTTCATATTCAAAAAAAGAAAGCTTCATTTTAAATGGAACGAAAAGCACATTGAGTACCGGCTTTAGTGGGTAAAAGAACATACGTCTTGGAACTACAAATGGACTTCAGTTATTTTTTCTGATGAAAAAAATTCAATTTAGGCCATATGGCCCAAATGGTTATCAATATTATTGACACTGTCTATTGCACAAGAAAAAACTTATTTTGCCTGAGAGATATAAGGAGGCAGTGTAATAAATTGGAAAACAGTTGGATAATTTGGAAAGAACAGTCTAGTGTCTCTGGATGAAAAACAGAAACATACAGATTGCATTCAAATAATAATTTCAGAGCTTCCTCCGTATGGTGCTAAGCTAGGCAAAGAAAATTTACATTTAAACTACACGTAGCATCGCTTCACACTGCCAATAACGTTAAAAATTGGTTTGAAATAAAAAAAGTTCATATTTTGCCACAGCATGCAAAAAGTTCAGACCTCAATATCGTTCAAAATATAAAATCAGTAACTGATAAGTAAGTTGTTTTCATATATTTCTTCGTGTTTTAGATGTATTTGAACCATTCATCGGGTGTAATTTTAAATATACTTTTCTGATTTTATGTTATGTAGATTTACCAAAAAGATATGCCAAAAAGTTTTAATGCTTTTATGAATTAACAGCGTAGATAAATTCTGTCTCTTAGATTAGAAAAAAAAAAACATTACTCTTTATTTCACAACGATATGCATTTTATTTCTATTTATTTATTACATAATCAAATAGCATAGAGAAAAGTTAAAAAAGAAACAAATTTAAAATAAAAAATTAATTGAAGTATTTTTACTTAAGAATAATTTACATTTATAACATTTTTATACCTTACTTTTTACAATCCTTTATTTTTCTTATTCTAAGTATTTATCAGCTTATTTAATATCCAGTAATTCATTTAAAATAACAAATTTGTGAAGATAAAAAATAATTCTAAAGTAGGAAAATATATTTAAAGAGAAGAAAAGTAATATATGTTCATTTTTCTAATGCTTTCATAAAAATATCAAAAAAGGTAAAATTGAACACATTTACTCATGTTGGTAGAAAACATTCATAAAAAAGCTTCTCTTTTTTTACAGTAATGCTTTCCTATGAGTTTCTTTTAAGCTTAGTAGTAGGAAAAATGAAAAGGTATCTTCAAATAGTATCATGTGCATTTGAGATTATCTTGAATTGTAAAATAAGATTTCAAAATAAAAATTCACTTTCCATGGGGGACATAAATCTCCCCGGAAAATTACAATCTCCTATAAGTAAATCATATGAAATGGAGTCCAATGTAAGTCCTATATGTAATGGATATTCAGTGTACCCATGAGGAGGCATTTTGAAAAAAAAAGACATTTCTGTTTTTAATAATACTATTAAATATGTATAAAATATATCATATGTAAAAAAGAAATGCTTGTCTTGAATTGATTATAATCTCTCCCTGGAAAGCAATATTTGAACCACAAATAATTCATATATATATATATTACGAGCTCCTTGGAAATATTGAAAAAATATTTTATTATATCAGACATTAAATTTTCTAATTAAATATAGCAAATAATATTTTTTTTTAATTTGGAACATTTTTATTATTAGACAGGGTACACTTTGCTGTTTTATGAAAAAAATTATTTTTTTTTTATAAAATATTTCATAACAATTATAAGGATTGAAAGAGGGTAGTTATTTTTATTTAATTAATTTTGAAGTAAATTCTCAGTGTATCGCCCAAGTGATACAACCTGTGAAGAAAATCGATAATTTGTTGTGAATAAGAAAGTCAAAAAATGGCTTTCCTACGATTTATAGCAATAGTTACTGAGAAAAATTGGTAAGGCAATACTTAATACATATGTGCTTGTAAATAATTTGCAGCAATATATTGAGCAATAAGTAAGAAGAATTTCTGTGGCCAAATATGAATCAATTTCATTAAAGCAGAATTTAAGCAGTGTCATAAATACATCAAATACATTTTCTTTCATTGATGCTAAGATATTTTCCAATATGAATTGGGATTTGCATATCAAACTCATGACAAGCATGTAGATAATTGAAAAGCAGGATTACAAACATTCCTCAGTTGTTATTAAATATTTTGAAAGGAAGGCACTACTAAATTCGAAGATGAACGCTGATGTAAACTGGAACTTTATTGCAATATTACACCAAATTACCAATCTACCGACATGACGATGGTCTATCATAAGAAAAACATTACTGTTTCAATATAAAAATGTCTTATGTATATTATTTTTTCGTTTTAATCCACGATACGGCACATTTCCACACACAGATCTAGCCTGATTGAGAAATCTATTTAGGAAATTAAAATATGCATAAAATACTCTCTAAACTTAAACTCATTACAAATTCTTGAAGGTAAGTTTTATGTGTGTTTTTTATGAGAATTTACTCTCACAGATTTGAAAAGTATTCCGTAGCAGCGTGATAAAACTTTTATCTTTTATATGCCAGTAATGGAGGAACTTTTCAAATGATTTTTTTTGCTTTCTTCGATCTTAACAATATTTTCGTTATGGGATACATTACAATGTTATTTTAATATTAATGAAATTTAAATGTTTTTCATTTCAGCAAACTTTTGAATTGTTTTCTAAATAAAGATATTTTCTGTTTTACTGCCATATTATAAGCCAATGAAATTAGTTTTTAAAATTAGTTTCCCTTTTATACTTAAACATATAAAAAAAATCTATGTGTACCTATACATTTATAAATTATACAATTACATTAGCAATTAAGATATTTTTAGTTAATAATATATTGGAAAATAAAAATATATACTATTTAAACATGAGAAAATTAAAGAGTAATAAGATTCTGATAATACTTTTTATTTTTTAAAAACAACTTCCTCTTATGTATTTTATGATACAACTATACATAGGAGAAAAATATGAAGAAAAAATGAATTACATTTCAACTTTGGATTTTATATGCAATATGTTGATTTCTATCGGCTGCTATTTATGATTTCTATGCAATTTAGACTAAATATGAAATAACTTTTATAATAAATTCATTACTCAAAAGACATACATGCCTCAAAATGGAAATGTTATTTTAAAAAGTATGATAAACTTTTAAAATTCATTTATTTAAAATATATAAAAAAATTAAATTTGTACAAAACAAAATACACTACTGGGCATTAAAATTGCTACACAAAGAAGGCGACATGCTATCGACGTGAAATTTATACGAAAGGAAGAAGGTGCTGTGATATGCAAATGATTAGATTTTCAGCGCATTCAGACAAACCAGGCGCCAGTAACGACACCTACATTGTGTTTAAATGAGGAAATTTTTCAGTCGGTTCCACATACACAAATTGCATTTTAACGTTATTGCCTGGTGAAAAGTTATTGTTATGCCTCGTGTAAGAAGGAGAAATGTGTACCAGCACGTTTCTGACCTTGATAAAGGTCGAATTGTAGCGTACCGGGATTGTGGTTTATCTTATAGCAGTATTGGTGCTCGCGTCGGTCGAGATCCAATGACTGTTAACAGAATATGGAATCGATGGGTTCAGGACGGTAATAGGGAACGCCATGAGGGATCTCAACGGCCACCTATCACTAGCAGCCGAGAAGACAGGCATATTATCCGCATGGCCGTAATGGATCGTGCAACCACGTCACATGGCGTGAGTCAAGAAACGGGGTCGTTTAGAAGACAGCAAGTGTCTGCACGAACAGTTCGACGACGTTTGCAGCAGCATGGACTCTCAGCTCGGAAACCATGGCTGCTGCGTCATAGACAAGAGCGCCTTCAATGGTGTGATCAACGACGAACCTGGGCGCACGAACGGCGAGACGTCATCTTTTCAGATGAATCCAGGCTCTGTGTACAGCATCATGATGGTTGCATCCGTGTTTGGCGGCATCGTGTTGAACGCACGCTGGCAGCGAGCATTCGTCATCGTCATACTGGCCCATCACCTGGCGTGATGGTATGGGGTGCCATTGGATACACGTCTCGGTCACCTCTTGTTCGCATTGACGGTCCTTTGAACAGTGCACGCTACATTTCTGGTATGTTACGACCCGTGACTCTACCCTTTATTCAAGCCCTGCGAAACCCTACGTTTCAGTAGGATAATGCCCGACCGCATGTTTCCTGTATTGTACAGACCTTCCTTGATACGGAACATGTTCGGCTGTTGCCATGGCCAGCACATTCTCCAGATCTTTCACCAATAGAAAACGTCTGGTCAATGGTTTCCGAGCGACTGGCTCGTCACCAAACGCCAGTCACAACGGTTGATGAACTGTGTCATCGTTTTGAAGCTGCATGGGCATTTGTACGTGTACATGCAATCCAATCTCTGTTTGACTCAATTCCCAGGCGTATAACTGCTGTTATTACTGACAGAGATTGTTGTTCTGGGTACTAATTTCACAGGATCTATCCAGCCAAATTTTTTGAAAATTTAATCACTTGTTATTTCTAGTATAATATATTTGTCCAATAAATATCATTTTGTTATCTGCATTTCTTCATGGTGTAGCAATTTTAATGGCCAGTAGTATATATTTTCTTTTCTTTCAAAACAAACCAATAAAAAATCTATTAGCTTACCTGTTTTACAAACAAAGGAAATTACATTAAATTTCATTTAAATTGATGGTCTTAGATAAAAATGCAACAATGAATCGATGAAACTTTTTAAATCAATGAATATACACCACACGTGTGCTTTCTGTATTACCGGTTGGCTAGTTACAACCCATAAAATTATTAGCAAAGTGTGAAACATTTCCTTACTTCATATTTTGATGACCACTTTTCAGAATATTAGAAAATACATATGTATTCTGTCAAACTTCATTTTTTCAAGTAATATTTATAATATAAAAAAAACTGTAAAAAAAGTTTGTATTTCTCTCTCTCAGAAATTTTTAACATTGTACAGTCAAGTATTTTAACTACCAAATATATGATGATAAATTTCTTCCAAACTTGATGTAATATGGACGCTGATGTAACGATAAAAATATTTCTTATTTTAATAAAATTTGAAATTTTGCATGTATGCGTAATAGTTGTACATATGTATATGAAAGTTTTTAATTCTTTGGTCACAAATGTACTTAATTTGTAAAAATAATAAACCAATACTATAAAAGAGATATTTTATTTTAGAAAAATCGGAAATAATCTTGTTGTATATCTAATAAATTTTAACTATATTTTTAATATATATTTTAAATTAAAATTTACTTCAATTTAAGAGTCAGCATCATAAGGTGTTAATGCTTCAATAAACTGGCAATTACCAGGTAATTGAGTAAAAGGCAACCATTCATCTTTCTCACTCTCAAAATAAAAAGGTTGCCTTAAATGTGACATCGTTTTGGTACTCATTCCTCCGAACACATAAATATTCTGCCCTGGAAGAAAGTAAGAAAAAATGCTTCCATTAAAATATTTAAGACAATAAATTATAAACATGTGAAATATTTAACCAATAGCATAAAATTACCCATGTATTACGATTTTTCACTTATTGTAGTTTTAGAAAAAAACTTTAAAAATGTATTTAACTTCTTTGGAAACATCTGCAAATAACTTTTTTAAAGTACCGTTATGAAAACTGGTATTAACATTAAAAAATTTAATTCAAAACAGAGATACATGATATTTTTATTTTTTATAAATATTTTTGCAATATCAAAAGATATCATTGTTGTTTTCCAGTGACAGAAAACTTGTTAATTTGTCTTTTTATTTGCTTTTATTTCTTTTTTATATTTATTTCTAGTTAATTACCTTAGCAATAATATCATAAATAAAAAAACATACTTAAAAATGTATCATAATGAAACATAATTTTAATGCAAATACGAATTCTTAAAAAAGTGAAAATACTCGTAATTAATATATCACTCATTAATAAGTAAATATTTAAAAATAATGGGATCATTTGATTATTATATTCTAAATATTAAATTCATTATCTTGCAATAAGCTTCATTTAGCCAATTAATGTTTTGAGATAAGGAGCAAGGAAACAAACACTATTTTCAAATCCAAGCTGAAATTTGTGTATATATATATATATATATATATATATATATATATATATATATATATATATATATATATATATATATATATATATATATATATATATATATATATATATATATATATATGTATGTATATATATATATATATCCTTATTTAACAGTCATTCCTAAATTTCACAAAATTCCTATAAAGTTTAGATTTATCACATGTGGTACTAATTCGTACATGAATAAACCTGGAATCAATTTTGCTAAAATTCTAATATTCTTAATAATATAGTCTAATATAAAATTCTTAATATTATATTAGACTATATTATTAAATCAGAAGCTACTTGGATCATTAATAATAATTAACCTATTTTAGATTTCTTATCAAAAAATAAATTCATAATGTTAATTCCTTTGACTTTAAAGACCTTTTTACAAGTATTCCCATTGATAAACTAAACAACGTATTACACATTTATTATCAGGACTATAGAAAATTATTAAATATTAATTTTGAATACTGGAATAATCTAGTTAAAATGTGTATTTATAACAATTTAATATTTAACAGTGAAAATACTCTTATTCAAAATTGTGGAATTCCACAGGGATCAAACTTTTCCAGCACACTAGCAAATTTATTTCTACATTATTTTGAAAAAAACTTATTTTATCAATATCCTTTTGCTTTTAAATACATAGATGATTGCTTTATTTTCAACAATTTAAAATTTCAAGATATTTCTTAAACTATTTACCCTGAAGAGCTTTCTCTAATTAAAACTAATTTATTTGATACTAAAACAGAATTTTTAGATTTTTTTATCACGATTGATAATTCTACTACATATATTGATGTCTTCGACAAAACAAATCAGTTTAATTTTCATGTTAATAAGTTAATTTCCTGGAACTCAAATATACAGAAACGTTATAATTATTGAACTTAATCGCATTTATAATATCTGCAACAATCATGAATCTACTAAAAATCAAATTAAACGACTAATAGATCAGTTAAAAAATAATAATATTCCAATTAATTTTATTTTAAAATATGTAGGAAGTAGGGAATCGCTTGTAAGATTGAAGTAATGCGTAGTTTTTATAACTACAGAAGGGCCACCTAAGCATTGAAGTTAGTACAAGAATCCTGAAAACACCTACATTTATATTTTAAATTTTAAATCTAATTACACCTGGCAACACTTTTTTACTATAATTTTAAAATTACTTTTTGCAACTTTCATACTATTTTCATATATAAACTCCATCTAAATTGCTGACTTTGGCTTTATGTATTTAATATTTTACTGTATGTATGTTTCATATATATGAGTATCTCTAATTCTATTTATGTTTCATTTATTGGTATTTCTAATTTTCTGCATTTATATTTATTCAAATGTTTTAACCTATGTTCATTGAATACGAACACGCTTTGGGGGAATTTCTCGAAGATCTTTAGACATTTGTCCTTCGAACATGTCAGAAAAGAGTGTTCTTTCTTTTTGCATAGCTGGCCATCTCCCTCCTGATGAAGACGTGGCCCCTATGCTTTCTTCTTCTTTTCATTGGTTTCAAATATTTCAGTGCTTTTCCAATTTTATATTTTTCATGTTTTATCTTATTTACATTTCACTGTTTTTCCAATTTCATATTTTTCATGTTTTATCTTATTTATACTGGCAAATCTTTCTTTAGCTGCTTTTGCGCTGGCTAGATGTCCTATTGTATTGTATATTCTATATTGTATTTATTTTTATACATATTTATATTTTTTGCTTTATAATTATTTATATATATATAGAGATAGATAGATAGATAGATAGATAGATATAGATATATATAGATAAATATCTATATATATAGATATATATATATAGATAAATATCTATATATATATATATATATATATATATATATATATATATATATATATATATATATATATATATATATATATATTAAGCTTTCAATGTTTGAATGTTTAAATTATTTCACATACATATTTCATTACAGTTGGTTTTTTAGCTTATATTTTCTGAATTTTTAACAAACACTATCATTCGAAGATAAAATTATATTTTTCTAACTTTGAACTATCTAAAAAATGTTGTTTGAGTTATTATCTAAACAAATGTACCAGAGAATCAATCATATGTTGTTTAATATAAGATGAAGAAAGTAACAACATCCAGAAACTTCAAGTAGTATATTTTATTTGAAAATATCAATTCATGAGAAAAATATTTATTAATATAGTGAAACTCCTTTAAAAAAAGAGTCTGAGTGAAACTCAGCAAAGTTTTTCTGTAGTGTTATTAGGTATTTTTGAATAATGCAAAGATAAACTTGAAATTAAGGAATTTTTATTCTAAATGTAATGAAATTTTTTTTATATTTCTCAAAGTGCTTTCTATTTTTGTAATATATTTTAGTTGTTGTGGATCTCTTTAAGGAGTTGTCTCACACTTATTGCGAATCCTTCATCGCTTATCCTCCTCATGTCCTGTAATGTTTCCTCAATGTGGCAAGCATGTGTCACTAGGGAAAATGGTGGAAGTACGTCGGAAGTCTAGCTCCAGTTTACACTAGGCGTAAAGATCATTCCTTAATTATCAAATAAAGCTAGTAGATGAAACGCGGGAGATAAATCCGACTTCTACCTGATGTGCTCTAGGCCTTATGACCCACAGAAGCAGCAAAATTCATCCTTTTCAGAAGTCTAGATATTTATAGTATTCATTTTATCGTCAATCATGAAAAATAAACAGCACCGTGATCCTGAGTTAAATAAAGGGCTATCTTCGTCAAGTAAGTTACAGTCTCTATCTACAAAAAGAAAATTCTTTCCAATATCACTTAAATCAGTTTCTTTACCAGTAAAAACCAAAGGTTTTATGACCGAGATAATAGACAGCAAGATAGCAAAAAAAATGAGTAGAATGCATAATATATTTAACAAAATGTTTATTTTTTATAAGTCAATTGTCTCGCATTTTCATAAAAAAAGAAATTATTTTACAAATAACTCAATAATATATGTATTTCTGGCATGAATTAATACTACTCAATACTATTGCATATATATATATATATATATATATATATATATAACTTACATACCTTTAATATAAGCATTAATGTTGTGATATTCTTCAGGCATTGCTTTCTTTACAGCCCACTTTCCAGACTCCAAGGAATAAACCACATTTGAACTTATTAATTCTCCATCAATTTGAGAGCGCACGATACCTCCAATGCTAATAATACTATCTTCTCCCGCCAAAAGAGTATTAAAAGACATAGGCTGAGGCAAATTTGAGTGTTTCTCCCAGCTAAAAGTTAAAAGATTTATCTTTGTTGTACAACCACAAGAATTTCTTTATTTTTTTAAGCTAATTTATAATTAACATGCTTTTTTAAAAGAAATTTTAATTATGCTTATATCATTAAAGTTTATGAACTAAACACGTTTAAGTAGCAAATTTTAATAAATAAATGAATATATATATAAACTATTCAAGTGTTTGAGTGTTACTCAATTTACAATTACACGAAAATAAAGTTTCTTGATTCTTATTCAATAGTATTGAATAACTTGGAATATTACATTTTAATATAATCATTTTTAATTAAGATGTCATTGTTTATGATTTTACGAATCTAGAGATTAAAATGATTGTTATGACCTAATTATTTAAAAACTAAGTTTTGCATATTTTATTGATAAAATAATATCAAAAGAAAGTCTAAATTCATGTAAAATTTTCGAAATGTGCACTATTTCATAAAAAAGAAATCATTAGGTATTCTTAATTTAGTAACAATAATACAGAACTATATATGAAATACTATTAAAAAAGCTGATTTTATTAAGGACATGGGAAGCATAATTAGTGATTGTTGTTTGTCATTGAATAATATCATTTAATTTTATAGGATAACCTTGGATACCCGGTTAGAGGGTAGGCAACCATTCACAACCTATTCATGTAAGGAAAGGACAAGGACAGAATAGATAGAGAGAGACAGTACATCCATCCCCGAAAGTGTGTATAAATATAAATATATATATATATATATATATATATATATATATATATATATATATATATATAATGTACTCAAATCTGATAGGCTACATGGCACGAACAGGTGTGTTTTCCTAAGTTTTCTTACTTGACTAAGTTCACTGCAGCCACCCAAAATACAAAATTACAACAACAAATGAGATAAAAGATATCACACGAAAATTTATTTTTTGAATGACATGCTGTACAAATACCAAATGAATCAAACTGGCGTCAAACTGAGTCAACGCCTCTTGAGAAGTGTTGACAACGACAAAATCATTGTAGTTACCATCATTGTGGACTACAACTTCAGCATATATTTAAAATGGTTTCTGGTATATGTTTATTGTTATAGCAGTTTATTTAGCTTCTAAATATTGCTTTAAATCAGCAATTTCTCCTCCATTTACATATATATATATATCTCCTGTGATGTAAATATGTGCTTCAATGCTAATGGTTTACATATCTCATCACATGAAACTAATGATGCAGATTTCCCATGATTTGCTTTCTTTCTTTTCAAGTTTTGTATTTTGGGTAGCCAGCAGTATATTTAATTTCTCTATGTTGCTGTGTATTTGTAAGGCTCATATAAACACTAAGGCTATAAGCAATGTACATTTAGCAAGGCTATAAAAAAAGGTTCATCGATAATAAATATATCAAAAGTCGGTTAATCCGTCATTTCTTGTGTGAAAATTTGAGATAATTTCTCTATAAGAAAAAAATTACTCTTTCGTTTTTGAATACAATCATAACTTGATTAACTGCAATTTCTATATACTATAATAACAATAAGAATACTTTCAATTATATTGTATTGTATATTTAACGTGTAGTAAATTCATGGTATTTAATTTCTCTGCTGTGCATTGTAAATACATTTTACTCATTAAAAATAGCTTTTTTATACCAATATATGTAATTTCTATGTAAAAAGTGCTTAGGCAATTTTCTTACTGATATTTTTTTTCAAATTTCCAAAATAGAAAACATGGATTTTTAATCATTTTCATTACTTAACAAACAATATTTTGAGTGTTGTGAATTCATATTGTTTAATTTTTCAATCCTGTGATATATTTGCATTTTACAGGTTAAAAATTATCTATTTTTTACCAATGAATGCAAATTTTATTCAGGACGAAGAGTATTATGCAATAAACTGATATATTAATATATGTTCAAAGAATTCACAAACATTAAAAAGAAACATAAATTAAAATATTGTTGCTGAAATGTTTCGTTTAAAAATGTTTTCTTACATTTAATGTGCCTACTTGTAAAATAAACATGTGAATAATTATATTTTAACATTAAAAATAAAAATTCTGATTGATTTTTACAATGATTTTAGTTGGAGAAAAATTTGACAATGTATATCTTTTAAAAAAGATTTTGCCAAAACATGCATCAGAATCTCTTAATAAAAATTATTTTGACTGATTTATAAACCTTTAATGACACAAAGTCTAAATATTTGAATAACATCCTTTATTCAAGTTATATTTGCGTGCAATTATAGATTTATATATAATAACAAAAATTATTAGAACTAAAAAATTATATACATTGAGGGGCTTCCTGTTCTTAAAAGTGCTCTCCTAAAAGTAATAAGCAATTATTTTTATTCTTCTGAAAGAAACCATTCTTAAAAAATTAACTCATTCAAATGCAATTCCACTTTAATCATATTCTTCATTGTCGGGATCTGGAATTAGATTTGAAGTGAGTAACAAGGTAATAAAACCATTCCTGCGTCAAAGGGTACCAAATGACTAGAATTTCCATTTTTTTCAGATCTAATTAAGGTGCATACATTATTACGCTTATGTAAAAAGCAAATTTTTAAGGCTCTTCTAAGAGCAATTTACATGCTCTCTACCCTTCCAAATTTTTTCCTAATATTTAAATTATTCATTTAATCAAAATGAGATTAATATTAAAAAATAATTTTCATTGAAACAACAATTTGAAATAAAAAAATTATTATATAACAAGTTCAAAATAATTTAAAATATACATAGGAATAATATCATTATTTTCAAAACAGCATGCGAATTTCGATACAAAAAAGATCAAGACTTTTTTTTTTATTCATTAAGATTATTGTAAAAGATGCTTTATGAACAAACACGCATTTACACACACTTATGTCTTATATATATATTTGCTTATTGTAAGTCTTATTAATTAAGTATTGTTTTATTAATTATTTGTTACATAACGAGAATCGCATTATTAACTTATATGGTAGATAAAATTTATATTCTGATTGCTGATTTATACTTTAATGTGACAAATATATAAAAGAAGAAAATTTATTTTAAGTAAATAAAGTTAAGGAAGCACTACTGATTTTCATTATAAAGCTCATTTTTTTCATTTTGTATTCGCTATCCATCATTTTCTAGCAGAATTATGTCTCTTTCAATATGAAGATATACTTATAAGACCATGAAATTTAAGACATTGAAAAATATATAATTGTAATTCTGAAGTGATTAGTAAAATACAAAAGGCCAAATTATAAATCATTTAATTATGTTTTCCATTTTTTTAAAAATATATATGGTAGATTTTCTGGGTAATATCAACGTGCAAATATGAATTGTGACCTTCAAACAAATATTATAGTACAAAAAGTCATTAAATTTTAAAGATATCTTAACATCGCCAAATGGTCATTGTTCCGATGTAACAAGGTTGGTAATACCTAAAACTTTTAAATGTCTATTCAAATACATATGCAAGCGGGAATTATAACAATGTCTTTTAAAACTTGCCGTATATATTTGACATTTTAATGAATAAGCCTGGTCCAATATTGTACTATGGTGATACTATATTCTAAAAATCAAAAATTAGTCAAGTATTTCTTATAAATATTTCCCAAGCAATATTTATAAATTTGAAAAAGGTTTATGGATTTTAACAGACTATGGGACGCAGTTATAGGTCCTTATCAAGTAAATGTGGAAATATCTCTAGCATTACATCTACAGACGTATATACACATAGAAGCAGCACAAACTTCCCTAAATGTCTAAGAATGATTATTATTATATCCTTTATCTTCTATTTTTTCCAGGGCAGTTTGCTCTTACTCATAATGCCAAATCTCTTGTAATATCCACATTGTGTTATTACCTTCAAAGAAGTCCTTTTTTCTATAAGAAATCTTATCAATGGATCAAGCGATCAGACTGTTCTTCAATATTGCGCCATATTCATTGGATGAAAGGAGGAATCTCATAAAACTATGTCCTTAACTCTTTGTTCAACAAGTGAAAATATTCACCAATGAAAAATGTAAGTTGGGATTGAATCTGGAGTCACCTTTTGCAAAAGATCTTAGTCCTGTGTGACTAGCCATCAACAAAATAAAAGTATTTGAAATAATTCTTGAGACTAACATTAAGTTTTCGCGTATAGATGTGTTGATCACATTTTAATTAATGAAATAAGAGAGAATAGCTTGTTATTTTTCAACTACTTAGAAGATAAAAAAAGGCCAACATATTCCCACTTTATGTCACGAAGATGTTCTAAAAATGATTATTGATCAGTACAATGTGCTATCATATCACTGATTAAGTGCTTAATTACTGGCGAGAGTTCCAAGCGTGAGTAAAAAATTATATCATTTATAATACAAATTTGCATTAAAACTAATTAGTGCAGTATTGTGCTTAGAAATAATTCTTACAATCAAATTGTTAGGGATAGTACGCCGGCACAAATGTGGAGTTAATGAGTAAATATGTTGTAATTTTCTTTAATATTTTTCTACTTATTGTTAAACTACATTAATTATTTTTTCAATCAAATCTTATCCAAAAATCTTTACTGGTTCATATTGTAACATGAGTAATTGTAAGTAAATAATAATCTAAAATCTGATTCAGAATCTATCAAATTAAGAAGACAATGGTTGACTGCTCATTATAACATGTATAGCAGGTAATTATGTCAAAACACTCAAATATTTTAATTAATATGTCCCTAAATTAGTCTTCTTAGATGATATGCTACATGATATCTACCGACAATTTGATAGGATTAAATTGAACTGCTCTTTGTAATTTACTTCATTATATTATCCTGTCTTATATGCACACACATTCTTCATCATATAATAAAATATCTTTCGACTGAACAAGAAACCATGGTAATATATATTTTATTATCAAGCATTGCCTTTAACAGTAGCCTCGGGTTAATTTAAATATGTTTTTAGAATTTTTCATGGAAAAGATTTTGAGGTTTTTTTCTAACCTAATTTATTTTAGCTGCAGTACTATTTTATATAGGTAAGCATTCATACATTAAAAGTATGTTTTTCTACATTAAAGTTGTGAATAGTTTCACCAAAATTTTGCATTCGTTATGAAATTTTTTCATATAAGTTTTCAAAGTTATCAATAATATTTTATCAGCTTGTATGACTTACGTTTTGCTGTGAATATTAAAGCACCATACTTCATCAGACAGAATAAATTTGCCATTCATCTGTGTAAATCCACCTGCAACCCACAAATTTGAAGATTGCACTGTGCATCCCATGGCAGCCAATGGTATTGGTAATGGAGGATGAATTTCTAACCATTTATTTGAGGATTCACGGAATATTTCCACTGATGACAGAACCCTACAAAAGTTTAATGTCATAAATGTGAATTAAAACTTAAGAAGTAAATGGATATATAATGCGAAAGATTAATATTCATACCAATAAGAATTGTAATCTCATTAAAATTGAAAATTGTTGATCAGTTTTATCAAATAGATTTTCTTATTATAGGGAAATTTCCGGATTATTTAGCTTGTAATTGATAGAAATTACAAAGCTTAATAAGTATATAATATTTCTCTCTCTCTCTCATTTTTATACTTTAAAAATGTTTTTTTGTGTTTTCAAATAGACAACATATTTTTAAACTTTGAAGAAAAAAGGGTTGTGACAAAAGAACAAAAATTCAGTTTAACTTATTTCAGGGTAAGGAAAAAATATTAATATTTGATTTATTCACTTAAAAGAGTTCTCCTTTAAATTATAATTTAATGTTTAATAGGATAAATATTTTCCAGAATTTTGTATTCTACAAAAGTACAACCTATTTGAAAACTATTTAATTATTAATGTTTTCTAAAGCATCCCAAATAAAAAATTTTAAAAAAAATATTATAAAGTATCATTGCAGTTTTTTTTATATGTATAAGTTTTGAGAGTAAAAAATATCCTCCGGTATAAATTTAGTATGATGAATAATAAATTTAGGAAATAATTTTATATATGACCTATCGTTTCTTACATGTACTTTAATTTTTTGAAATTTCATTTTTTAAATTTAATTCTAAAATATAATAATAATTTATAAATTAAAAATTGTACTTAAATGGATTACAACACTCAATTCTGTTTTTATAAAATAAAGGTACGTTAAATTTTCTGTGAGATATAAACTTAAATGACGCTACAAAATAGCAGACCAAATTTTATATAATTAATTTCTGGGCTCCAATTATATATTATTGTATTATTTTAATACATTTTTACAAAATACTTTTTAATCAAGATATTATTGAAATACACTCAGATTATATAATGGTGTAAATGCTTAATAAACTGCGGTTTCCAATACAGAATCCCTCAATAAACAAGAACTATCTTAGAAACAAGTAGAAATTCATTAAATATTCATTCATTTCCAAACTCATTCAAATTAACATTAATCTTTTGGATATAAAATTCTACTTTTTTAAAGAATGACTACCATTTCTTTTTTTGATAAATGGGAAAATTTACGTTGTCACCCATAATTAATATATGTTGTCCATAAATTCAATTCAATTTAAAGAAAACAATTACGCGAAATTCAAATATGATATGCCATTATAATAAAAATTGAACTCATTTATTTTATTCGTTCTGTACATTTATAAAATAACTTATATTAAGCACTTGAGATAACAAAATATTTCATATTGTGCAATGTATTAAGTATTTTTTTAATATTCAATAATTATATTTCAGTAACATAAAGGCTTTATATTTAAATTTCTCAAAATTTAAGAATTAGAACTTCAAAATAATTTAGCTAAATTAACAACATTCTTCAAATATAATTTCTTTAACAAGAAAAAATTAATCTTGAAAAATAATAACGTTGACATTGACAACGTTGACATAATAACGTTGATATTTTACTTTTTATAACAGTTTTGTTATTTTAAAAATCTAATATTTTGTTTGCTGTTGAATTTCATAATATTTGCTTTTTATTTGAATGCATAATTTTTATATTCAATAACAAATTATTTAAAAATAAACTACTTGAATATTTTAATAACTAGAAAAGAAGTGCATGCTAAGTCAAAATTTTTGCTCATACATTACGTTTAAAAGTGTTTACTCATTTTCCTTTTATGGTACATATTTCATTATTGAATGCTACTTACATTTCATTTCTCTTGAAATATTGATAAATATTTGTACTTTACAGAAACTCATAATCGTACCAGATATCATTTGAAAAGTAATTAAACAAATTCATAAGTATTCATAAGTATATTTATTTGTTGTTTGTAATACAATACTTTTTATATATTTGATGAGTAAAAATATTTAAATATGAAAGTAAAACTAATGTAGATGTTGCTCTCTAAGAAAACTCTAATGTTATCCTAGTATTATAAAAAGTAAAATTCAAATATTTAAACTAAAATTATATTATTATATAAAAATATATATATAAGATACATCTCCTAGCATGTAATACATTGTATATATATATATATATATATATATATATATATATATATATATATATATATATATATATATATATATATATCTTAAGTAATTAGTTGGAATTTCTACTATTAAATTTGAAAATATATAATTTATGGCATATTGTTGTTGGCATTGACATAATTGGTTATCGACATATGACATAAATTTTGACAATTTATGAATATATATACATAGATATAGATAGATACATTATCAATGCAGAGAAATATATATATATAAATAATCTAATAACTATTTAATATGTCATAAAATTAGCTAGTAAACTATTTCTAATATTACCTGATATTTTCATCGTCATCTTTGCCCCCTATAGCAAGAATATTATCTTGATATTGAACGACGCAATGCATTCTCCTCGAATGATTCATAGATGGCAGTACGATCCATTTCCTTTCTTCAAATTGATATTTGTAACAGTCCATTAAAGTACCAGCAGAGTCGGTATCCGTCTGGTCCAAAGGACACCACCCACCTTACAGAAAAGAATAAAAATAGGATAATTCTGTTCACAGTAATGGAAAGCTTTTTTTCTATAATATTGAAATAAAAATATTAGGCTCGTCACATTTATGTATTGATTAAATTAATATTTTTTTTACACTTTTGGTAATGAAATATATTAATTAATTTTCTAAATATTACAAATAAAGGATTTAGCATTTAAATGCATTAAGAACTTCAGAAAAACTTCTACACTTAAATTCTGCATTTTTCTTAATTATCAACAAATAATGTTTGTAAGTTCAAACTTATACAAATATTGTTTGATAAGTTGTTTTGAAAATTTAGATATAATCTTTAAATGAGAATAAATTTATAATTGTCAAACAAATCTAAATTATTAACTTAAAATTTTTAATTTTTAACTCAGGCAATTTAAAATTTTTATAAACTTAAAGGGAAAAATTATTTAATTAATTTATTAAAGAGAAAAATTATTTGCTGTTACACACAATTAAATTTTTAGTTATTTATGTGTAATAAATTAGATTACTTTTTTGTGATTAAATGTTTTTAGACCTTATTTTGGATTTGAAAACAGTTCAAAATATTATTGTATAATATATCATTTAAAAAAAATATGATGAATAAAACATCCTATTCGTAAGAAATAAAATATCTACTTTAATTATTTATAAATGCATAAATACACCACTACTAATAACTAAAATATTTTAATATTAAATGTATCCAGCTTATAGTAATTGATTGTTAATTTTAACACATATATGTATTTTTGATTTGCAAAACCTTTACAATTAAAAATGCTTTTTTCATTTTTAAATGTTTTAAAAATTTACAGTTTTTTACAAGGCTATAAATCAATTATACTTTTTACACTTAGCAACTATACAATTTTTTATAATGAGAAGTTTAAACTTTTCGTAACTTGACTTTCAGTATTATGAAATGTATTTTTAAGGATTCCAAGTTTAGAAAAAATAGAGAAATGTACTTAAGAAATATTTCAGAAATACATAACAAATTTTCCTTGTTTGAGAGAATTTATATCCAATGTAGATATTGATTTATATATTCATTTGTTAATAATTTAGTAAGTATTTTATTACTTAAGCATTGAATAATTTAGAACTATACTTAACTATTAAACTTCATTTTCATTTGTTATTATAGCAGCATTTTTCAATGAATTTCAATTTCAACAGTTTATCCTAATGATTTATGATGATAAGTATCCGTAACGATTAATATATATTTATGTAAATTTAATATAACTTTTATACTTCGAAGCAGAGTTAAATGAAGACATAAAAGCTACAAATTCAGATCTTATAATAATTTAGATTAATTTTAGATGCTTTATCTTTATATTAGCATTATTAAATATTTTATCTTAATACTTATGAATATTTCACACAATATATGAAGCCTTTTGAAGCCTTATGTTTCCAACAAGTAATGCATGCATTAAATGAATTTAACAGTAATTTTCATTTTTTTATGTTTTATACAAATTATAATTAAATATTTAAATTGAAATCATATTTAAAGTTAATTACCAATAATATACAAAGCTTCAGAAGTTGCTGCAATCTTAGCGCCGTTTAACAATAATGGACATTTGGTAATAAATTCCCACTTGCTTTTTTCTGTATTGAAAGAAAATATAGAATTCTCTCCTAAAAAGATAATATGAATTGTATCTGAAAATAATACTCTTTAAAGATAGCATAATTATAATTTGCTTTAGTAAATGTCGTAACGTTAAACTGTAAAAATAACAGATTATAACTTTAAAATGTTTCCTTTTAAAATATAACAAATAAAATACAGAATTAACAAGCTTTTAAATTATTTAAAATATAATAGCTAAAGTATCAGATAATTTTTCTGTTCATTGTGTTTTCTTTAGTGCTTTATTTCCAAAGTTTATTAACTGGAGTCGATCAAATAAGTGGCAAAATATTGAAATGAAATAGTCAAAAATCAATTGAGCCTTAATTACGGTTAATTAAATATTACTATGGGAATTAGCATTTAAAATATTAAAAGTACAGTCCATTAAAATCTAAAATTGAATAATTAATAATTTTCAAGACTGAGTAGTGTTATTTTGGAGGAAAAATAGCAAGGTAATTAGTTGCATATAAAAAATAGAAAAAAAAATTAATTGAATATAACAGCATTTTTTATGAAATACCTTGCCATAAATGGAACCAGTATTAATCAATTCATTCAATATTATTTTAGCTAATTATTCGCCTTTTTTAATATTGAATATTCCTAACTATAACGAAAATATTAAATTTTTTTCTAAGCATTTGAGATTTTAAATAACTAGAACAAATGATACCTAGTTTATAAGGTAAATAAATAATACCCCTATTAATTAGTAAATTAGTATATTACATTCATTACGTATACATTAATTCCCAAACATTTTTTATTAATATGAAAAGATATGTTTAAAGAATAATTGATAAAAGAATTTAATTAGTGTGGAAAAATAATGATAATTACTGATGAAATTTTAGCATATAATTTAAAAAACATATTTTGTGTGAATTCCTAGCCAATTATAAATAATTATAAATGGGAAAATGCCTTTCTTTTTATCAATATGCACATTACAAGATTTGAAATCTCTTTATATACAGATGACCTCACATTCAAATTAATTACATTACTTTAAATAAATTTATATAAAAAATTGTGAAGTAAATGAAAATCAAAAAATTAGTCGAAACTTATACGTGTTTAGACTGGATTTTTTTGTTCACAACACACAGTTAAATAATATTTTTATAAAATATTCGGAAAGATTTTAATTTTATAGTCCTTATTTAGTCAAAAAATTATTTTGGTTAAATGATATAAAATTGTTTATAATTAGTTACATTGATATTATGAAGTAGTGTATACAAAAGTAACCAGTGTATTGCCTTGTAACTTAAATTATTCCAATCTATTTTTTTAATTGTTTGGAAAAAATTTTGTTTTATTGTTATTAAAGATGACAAAATTATTCTTAAATCATTTTTTAGCATTAAAAATATTTTCCATTTCACAATAAAGTGTTAGCTAATTTCCATTATTTATATTCATATTATATATGTCTATTAATAGGAATTATTTCTGCAATATAAGTGTTTCTTACAAATAGTTATTCATTTTAACACAAAAAAGAAATTAAGTGAGAATTTTACTTTTTAATTTGATATATATATATATATTTTAAACTAAATTTTATTTAAGTATCAAGTGTTATCAATACATTATTTACATATTTACAGAGAAACAGCTCCTTTTCATTTTTTACAAGGTATTTAATTAAAATTACACTTTAAATTTTAATATTGTATATTATAAATTCATGAGATATTCATGAGCACCCATGATTCATCAGAAATAGAGATTCCTGATGAATTATAGGTGCTCATGAATATACAATTTGTTAATTTTGACTTTATTTTGATTTCATTACATTTGACTTATAGGCAAATATCAGGTTTAATCACGTGTTGATATAATAGTCGTTATGTTAAAGGAAAAGAAACCTTATTTTCTAACATTTTACTTGATCTTTATCTAAACTTACCTATTTCCGATCCCGAGGAATAACAGGCCCCCAATAATATACAGTTTATTGAGTTTAGCTTTCTTTCACTTGATTTTTTAATATTTTTCAATATGTGTTGATTTTCCGATTTCTTTCCAATAATATCAGAGATTGGGGATGACTCAAGCAATTGAATACTTTTTAAATCTTCGTGTGATTTTTGTGGTTTCTGAACCTAAGAAATATTTTAAGAAATAATATCGATTTTTTTTTTGTTGCTTAATAGATTTAAAGCTCTCACAATATGTTTTCTCAGCTATGTTTTCAGTTTTTGTGTTTACTTAGTTAAATGTTTCCGTGTAAATAAAACTAATAATATTTATATGACGATTGTAATCATTAATATTTCTTATTGTTGCAAAAGAATGAGCTAAGACAGGAAAATAAACTTCGTAAGTTACTTTTGAATTTATTTCAAGCATTAAAAAGAGCTAAGAGTTTATTATTGTTATGTTAACGTGACAAGAACATTCATAAATTAATAGTCCAAGTATAAGACGATTAATTTACTATTCCTTATCAAACATCAATCAAAACTGCCAATTTTCTTAGAACCAAATTAAGTAATAAAAAATAACTTGAGATTCTACATTACAATCCTTTAATTTTGAATATTGATTGTAAAAATCAGTAATAATAATCAGTTTAAGTTCATTCTAATATTAATTTTCTTCAGGTGCAGAAAACAATCTAATCAATGAAGTTCACGTATGCTGTATTCAAGTAAAAGTGGAAAATTTATATTTGCTAATTGTTAGTAATTACACTTTTGGATTGGGATATTTATGTAATTCATGGGTTCAATAATAATAAAGTATAATCATATTATGATTGACAAACTATATATAGTGTAAATAGTAAAATCAAAATATTAGAGTATCTTGCAATAAAATACTACACTTCTATTTTCTTCTTAATCAAATTTTATTTTATATTAAATTTTTTTACTTGAAAAGTTTTACAACAGTTCTATTTTCCTTTTTAAAAAAAGTCGAACTTGTCTGTTTAAGAAACTACTGTATTTTATGATTGTGTCAAACATAGTTTTTTAGAGCTTTCGTAAATTATAAAGATAACGGAAACTTCTTATAACTAAACATTCTCAGGAATAAAGAGAAAAATAAAAAATGTACTTATTTATTATTTTTTAATTAAATAGATTTCCTTGTATTACATAAATTGTTTACACCATACCTCTCTTCACTTAATTTTTAGTGATTAGATTTACTCAATTTCGTAAATTGTCTTATAAGTTCTCTTATAATAATAAACTACGTAAATAAATGTCCAATGGAAAAAAAGAACAAACTGTTCATAGCATCTGGAAAAAGGATTTTTAGATTCCTATTTTATAATTTTGGGAAAAATAGTTTTACTATTCATTTTACATTATAAAAATTTAATATGTAAAAAGTAATAACAAAATCCTAGATAATTTTAAAATAATTATATAATTTAACTAAATGTATAATGTTTTGTATTTCATGAATAATTAATAAAATGTCACTAATATTTTGTACAGATTACAGATAAAATATGCTCTTTTACACATTATGCATAGTAAAATTTTAGATTCATTTATTAATTTTTATGCTTAATTTAACTAAAATACTCACTTTCAAATAGCTGCAGTGAGTATTTTAGTTACATTAAGCATAAAAACCAATAAATGAATATAAAAATTAAATATGTATGATCTGTAAAAAACTATTTTTATTTTTATTAACAAGACATTTTTTTAAGAGACACATATCAAAAAAATTATTTTTTTTGTATAACGAGAAACAAAAGTATGTACAACTCTAATTATTCTTTTTCTATTTTTCTGGAATTTTGCATGCATATTAAAAACAAATAAGCATAAACTTCTTAGCTATACTACATACATTTGCATAAATTGATTTTAAATAAAATATTTAAACACATACAATTACTAAGCATGCTTACAAATGTGAGTAAAAATTTTCAAATTTAATTTTACTTGATATTTCTCTTAAAATAAGTATGTTATTAGAAATATTTATCTTTGTATAAGGATAAAATAATATTCTGAATATTTTATGGAATAAAATAACAAATTTACATCGTTACAAAATTAATATCATTCAAGTTCCATGGTATACAAATAACATTATTCCTGTAATCTAGGCAAAACACTTAAAACAAAAATCTCTTTTTTAGATATTTCCATTAATAAAGAAAATTTATATTTATAAAAAATATTAATACCATTCCCAAACAGTGCTTTAAGTCTTTTCGGGCTTTATATCCTCGGTAAAATGACTGTATAACTGTTGCTGCTGAATTTGCTTTGGCAAGATATTTGCGAAAATATATCCGAGTTAAAAAACCCCTAAAATGTGCTTGGATTTTTGTTGCTGCTCTCTGTCTTTTCATTTCTACAAACTTACTTTCAGTGAATAAACTGGTATCCTAATAACAAAAATATACTGAAATAATTCAATACAAAATACATATATATAGACATTATTTGAAATATTTTTTCAAACATTAGTATAATATATTTTGTATATATATATATATATATACATATATATATATATATATATATATATATATATATATATATATATATATATATATATATATATATATATATATATATATATATATATATATATATATATATATATATATATATATATATATATATATATATATATATATATATATATATATATATTGAATTACATGCCTTATAATTCTTTAGGAAAATATACATGTCAAAAA
Source organism: Latrodectus elegans (assembly GCA_030067965.1). Taxonomy (NCBI): domain Eukaryota; kingdom Metazoa; phylum Arthropoda; class Arachnida; order Araneae; family Theridiidae; genus Latrodectus; species Latrodectus elegans. The sequence continues at coordinate 62,448,068 of CM057822.1, read as the reverse complement.
ATTGTATATTAGACTAAGAGCTTAATAAGAAAAAATAGTTAAAACAATTAAAATTAACATTTACTAGATTTCTAAATTTATTAAACAAATTAAGAAATTTATGAAAATTAACTTAAAAACAGAGCTTATAATAGAAATTTATCAAAACAAAAATTTTCTAATATGTTTCATTTCAAAGTTGATGAATAAGATGAAATCGCTGAAAAATCAAATAAAACAATACAATAAATAATAGCTAATCGGGATGTGTAGATTTATTTTTATTTTTTGAATCGTCAAAGTAATGAATTTATGTTTCACCTTTTTAAAAAATTAGAAATATATATAAAAAAGGTAATTTTATAGTATAAGTAAGAGATCTAATAGTAATATAGAAATACATATGTTTTTTATATTTTTGGATAAAACAAGCTTTAAGGTTCGTTTTTAATAATTTTTGTTTCAGATGCAAGTTTTGTATGATTTTATTATTTTTATTTAAGTTCATTTTTTTATTTATAAGCCTTTAAAATTACTGACTTTCGGTTTGACTTTATATTTATCTCTATATATATGTAAGCATAATGCTAAAATTATCGTATTTAGTTTCACAAATCATATAAATATAAAATTCATTAAAATGTATCATATTTCACTGCATTATTTCAAGAAAAATGACTGGAAAAGATTTTTATTAATTTTTTATAACCAGAACTAAATATTTTAGATTTTTCATATATTGTTTCCCATGTCGAAGTATGTTTGAGCCTGTTACGTTTCTATAGAAGTTTAAATTTGGTCATATAAATAGTAAATTAAGTCAACATAAACTTTATAAATAAGCATATCAAACTGCATAAATATTTGTAAATTTATCTTAAATGTGTATAAAAAATAAAAAGTTGCACGATTATTTTAAAGCAAATAACTAATATTAATGCATGAAATATTAAGATTAGCAATATATCAAATCAAAACTAAATGACAAACAATCTAATTTAGAATTTAACAGAAATAAATTGCAAACAATTTCTTTTAAAGTTAAATAATATTTTTAGTATTCTTACGAATATTTCCATTCAATAAATGTATTTTTGTATTTCCCTTTTACTATCTCATCATGAAAACATTGTTAATGATACTTTTGTGGGCTTATCTTTGAAATTATAGATCACATTCCAAACAACCATCAAATTTTCTGTCATAAACCCTGTAGTAATTCAGTTTTTAATTACTATAACAAAATCTTATCTGTAGTGAATAAGTTTGGTAATCAACATTAATTCTTTAAAATGTCCTCTTGACAAATATATTAATATTGCTTAGAATTCCTTGTATTTAAAAAGAAAAAGAAGCATTTCATATTTTCTATTGACATCATAAAGTCCAATAACGATATGAATATTAAGTGTGAAAACAATAAAGATAACTAAATTAGATGCACAGAACTTTGAAGTCAAAAATTTTAATTTGCTTCTTCATCACTTATAATTAAATATTTTATTCTATTTAACATGAAATAAAATTTGTACATTATTCATATGTAATAATCTATCGTAAATTAAAATAATTTGATCATTCCATTGAATAGTAAATAAGCGAATATTATGTTATTAAAATTTTAAATTATTAGAAAGTGTTTATTTCACGAAGAAGACAATTGCATCCAAAAGTTTTGAATTAAACTCTGTTATTTTCCCTCACTCAGAGTTTCCCACTCTTAAGCATTATAATAATTATAATGAAATATAACTATATTTCTATTTTTTAATTATTTAATAGAGTTAAATAAAAATTTTAAATCGTTAAATTAAAATAATTGTGTTATAATTATTTTGGTTAAAATGCATTTAAAAATTAAGGAAATTTATAAAACGAGCTGCGCTCATATAAATCAAACTTCTAAAAGGCACAGAGTTCATTTGTCCCAAGTGTCATAATTTAAAACAAAACAGAATGCTTAACTTTTAATGTACCCGTTAATAAAACATAAAGAACATTTTCTACGGTTTTGAAATGATTATAATTTATATTGAAATATTTAAAAAATAAGGTTTTTTTCCATAAAATAAGATTTTTAAGAGTATGTATTGCTAAAATATCCATATTTGCGTGTCCTTATCTTACAATTAAAAACTAATCAATCTTATAAATAAATATTAAAATAAAATTAAAATTAGATATTAAAAAAAATCCTGACTATTAAAATATTGATATTATCAGATATACTAATCTACCTTACTTATGAGGTATATGAAGTACAGTTATGGATTTTAAATAACTCTGTTATACTTTTCAATGTAACTACTGTTAGAAGCTATTTTATAATAAGTTTGAAGCTACTTTAAATAACTGTAAAAATATTTTAAATTAGCTTCTAACTTCATTAGATTTTGAATTTACTTAATAAATTTAATTAGTTCTCATTTCAAATCGATAAAAAAAATTAATCACAATCTAACATACTCTTAAAATTGTATTTAACGTTTTAATTTCTATTTATAGACAGTTGTTATTAAATACATAATTATTTAAAAGATTGAAAATGGTTTTTTTCCTGAAAATATTTTCAATATAACTATTTTTTAATCTAAGATTATATTATGAGCATGAGTATTAAATTGAAAGTTAAGTTTAAATTCTTAAATTTATTTACTATTATTAATTTGAATCTATTTAAAATTTATTTTTATTTGTAATTCTTCTAAATAAACATATTATACATGACTAAGCTGTAAATAATTTTTTTTTGTCAATTTCTTATTACATTATCATGTAAATATAAAAACAATCGTATATTTATTCTGCAAAAATATTTAAGACATTTATAGAAATTTAACAGATAAGTTTTTAATGTTGTTTTATGGAATTTATATATATATATATATATATATATATATATAAATTGATACACTAAAGAAACTTGTGCAAAGTCAACTTTAAGAATTTCCTTACCCAAAGAAGCGGTGATTCTTCTTCATCTAAAAATGTTCGAGATTTTGCAGCAAGCTCTTGAAATAACAAATGTTTACCAATTGATTTTGCAGCAGCATAGCTAATTTAAATTTAAAAGAAGTATTAAATTTAGATAGGAATTAAATCATAGGTAATTTCACTCATTCCTACTCCAAAAAGACTTTCGAATGGTAATCTTAAATTAAATGTATCGTAAACCTATAACATGTGTAATTTATCTAATCGCAATATTTAAATGGAATAGATGTTTTCAAAATTGAAGCAATTTGATGGTTATTCCAAATTATTTATTTTTAATAAAATCTAAGTTTCTATTTCTTTGTTACTATAGTTTTCATAGCTGTTCTTCATTATTATAGCTGTCAAGAATTGAACAGAAATTTTTAATTAAAAGTAAAGTGTATACATTATTTTAAGTTTAATATATTTGTTGATTTAGGGCATACATTTTCTGTTTTGGATTAAAACAGTATATATTTGGATATTTTTTAAATGTTTAATTTTGACATCCAAATTTATCAAAATTATGATACATTTCAAAGGTATTATAATAGCATTATGGAAGTTTTAAAATGAAATAAATAATATATTAGTTTACCGTATCTGCTTGGTTTTCTTTTAATAACATCATATATATTTTAAATATTTGACATTGGTGCATTATAAAGTATTTTATAAATTGAAATGAATATAAATTACCTACAGAAAAGCAGATAAATTACTTGCTCTTTCAAATACATGATATCATTTTAAAAAACGTATCTTAGTCCAATTTAATTTTTTTTTTAAAATGTGCATCAAGAATTTAAAAAAAAAATTATACTCTTTTAAATGATGAGAAGAATTATGTTTTATTTATAGATATAAAAATAAAATAAAATTCGTGAAAATTACTAAAAAGTTTCATTTTTTTAATTTAAATTAATCACTCATTAAATTTACTATGTAATTGAAAGTTTTACTTATATCCTATTAAATGAATATACGTTATTATTTTTGAAATCAAAACTGATCAATTCTTGACCAGTAAATTTTCAAGATGTTTGTAAATTTATGCTTTTAGATTGCAAAATATTATAAAATTTTTAATAGAGATTAATGTGACAGTTCGGAAAAATTAAAAATTTTAAGTGCTATTTAATTTAACTGGTTTTAAAACCTTATTTTCTGCTACGAAATATAAATTTATTTATTCCTATGCATTCAGACATAAATAAGAAACTATTTGCTCAAAATGACACCTGAAAAGTTAATTTACATTTTAGCTTTTAATTTAATCGTGATAATAAAGAACATATATTTAATACTATTTTGTTTTCCACAAAATCATAAAACAAAACATTAAAAATTTAAATAATTAAAATTTGTAGACTATAACTTAAAGTAGTTATTTTTTAACAGTAATGTTTAATCACATTTGTTATTTAATGATTGCAATAATTTTAAATTTAAATATCGCTATAGCCTCGTGATAAATTGCATAGTATTTCAAAAAGTGACTCAAACATTTTCTGTTATCTAATACTTGATCATTTTAAACTTTATGTGTGTAATGTTTTACATTTTAAACATTACAACACAAATTATTTGCACATTTGACTGTTGTTAACTGAAATTACTTTGTAGCTAAATTTTGACTTTTACTAGCCTTTTTCTGAGAAACATGTTTACGGGAAAAATGTTTCAGAAATAATGTTCAATAGAAATATATATTATATTTTTAAGTAATTTATGATTTCATACTAAAACATCTATCGACAAAGAAATGAATTTATACAAATTTTAGTTTTATTTCACGCAAAACATACATAATTTGCCTCACACTGTAGAAATTAAATAATTGCTATGTCTAATTAATGCAATGTACTTACCAAGTAGCATTTAATAGCAATTGCTTAACTTTAGGGATATTAATTATTCCAGGAAGAAGAGGTGGATGATAGCATGCCACTAACTCTTCCATATTCATCAGGGGAAATCGAATGCACTCAAGAATTTCAGTTATATTCTCTTCTCTCTCTAAATACCTGTGATTTATCCATTTCAAAGCAGCAAGAAATAATACTACTTCCCTAAACATAGTAAATAAAAATTTGTATAAATGAAAATAAGTTAACCAACTCTATTCACATTTTTTTCAATACTTTGACTCTAACAGAATATTATATTCATCGTAACTTTCGCAATTGCTTTTTGAATATCCGCATAATCTTCGATAAATACGTATAACTAACAATTAAATACACAAGGGAAATATGCCGAATAATGAGCAATAATTATAATAAATTGAATATATAAAATTCCTTTTTATTGAACCGGTAGATTTTATCTGCTGATTTATCTATTTATTTAAAATTAATAATATTTAATTGATTCTTAAAATTTTAAACATAAATTCACTTATTACGTAATAATCAACATTCCATGATATAATTATAGTATGTATCATTTTTAGAAAAACAGCGCAAAACACTACATTTTCAGCTAAATGTATTTTATAAAACATTTTAATTCAAATGTTAAAAATGTTTTATAAAGTTTATGTTCGAAATATATATATATATATATATATATATATATATATATATATATATATATATATATATATATATATATATATATATATATATATATATATATATATATATATATATATATATATATATATATACATATATATATATATATATATATATATATATATATATATATATATAATAGTTAAATTTAGTTAGATAGATTAGTAAATACTGAAATTTTCGATGTCCTCTTATAATAATCATTCTTTGAAATGTTAATGAATATCAATATTCTCTCATTATATATATTTTCAAATTTAAAATACATTTATTATTTTATCCGGTAAAAACATATATTTGAATGATATTAGCATTATTTCTGAGCAAACACACACAGATTATTGTTAATTTATAATATATTTTACAGTTTTCTTGAAATTTAATATGTTACAATGAATGAATTTTCTTATTTATTTATTCATTTAAATTAATATACCAGTGAGCTTATTTGAAATTGTGGAATAAGTTAAATATCACCACGAATTTCCTATAAAGTGTTAATACTGTTTACTTATAGTTTAAAAAAAGTGCAAATAAAGAAAACATATTTCAAAATAATTAAAAATTTGAATATTTAAAAAAGTAATAGGAAATGGGTAGAAATAAGTACTGAGATTTCTGGAAGATATTTTGTGAAATTAATTTATGAATTGTCATTGATTACACTAGTCCATAAAAACAATATTTTTTTCTTATTGTTTTTATGGACTAAATAAAGACTAAATAAACGAGATCTTATTAACTTTTCTCCACTGAGTTTAAACATATTTTCAGATTTCCTCCGTCAGACAGAGTTTTTTGAAAAATATTTTTAAAATTCTAAAAAGAATAAATTTTGGAATTTCTTAATCATAATTATTCAATTAATTCGTCTTATCTAAAAAGTTTATTTTGATTTTTCTGCTAGAATTTACATTAAGAGTTACACTCCTCACAGTCTTGTTGAAGTCTGAAAGCATTTTGTCTTGAAACTTCTTTTCCATGTAGCAAATGTTATCATGCTCATTAGAAATAACACCAAAATTTTCAGGAAAATTTAAAACGGGAATTTTTAAGAATATGTTACAACCCATTTCGTAATATAAAATCAAAAGATATGTATCATACTTCATATCTTCCTTCTTTATTAATGCTACAAATTCCACAATGATTTCTTTGAATAATTTCTACTCTTTGTATTCATTCTGATAGATTCAACAGTTCGAGAAATTGTTTATCATATGATATCATCAATATTATCTACTGTTCTATATATGTTCCTCTTATCGTTTTCATATCACTTAGAAATTTTTGATTTCTGATGCATTAAGGCAGCAGTACTTTTGCCCATAACTTGCCAGAAATTTTTCATCAGCCTTAGTTTTATATGTAAGGGAGGTAAAATCACATTTATATAAACCATTAAAGGAGTATTTGATACATTTTATGTCTTGAAAAAAAAATTTTAACATTCTCCTTGTGTGATGAGACACCCTACTGGTACTGTCCCATTTACACAAAAAATACAACAAAATTCTGTATATCCAAGTTGTAAACTTAACAATAAATCTTTTACTTTTGTGCTACCGCACACATTTTAGTATACTAAATTTTTCCTTGTTACAGATTCATATTTTCATGTTTCTTTTGACTCACAAGCATACGTGATGTGACAAGTACTGACGGCAATTCATTTTCATTATGCAGTAATGCAGTATTTAAACTAACTTTCGATGAGTCTATTAACAATCGCCATTCACCTGGCTGTTATTGATTTTTAAGAGAATCCATTTTTGAACAAACAATACGAAAAACTTCATTGTCATCTTAAGAGAAGTAATCCTTAAAATAACTTTGTCGATTACTATGAACGCATATCTGCACCTTAAGCAGATTACATCGTTTGAGCGTAGAACAAGTGTCATTTGAGCGTGGAACAACAAGACATGTGGCTCCACTTACTGTGTTTAGACATATTTAAGTCACTTCTATCATCTTGTTGAGGAATTTTGCTGTATATATCTTATTCAAAAATATTGTAACTTCTCTCTTTTCTTTCATCTTCTATGTGAATTTGGTAAGAGTTATCCACTTATAGTTATAAAATATTGGTGGTACTTCGGAAAAGTATACTCATCTACAGAGTATCCTATTCCAAAATACCCATATTTGGAACAGGATACTAAGTACTATGAGTCATGAATCTCATTTCAGATGTTAAATTCTGATGCTTTACTATATATTTTGTTTTCGACATTATTTCTCATATGTTTTTATACAGAAAAAACAGTCCGTTTATTTTTTTTTTCTGTCCCTCCAAATCATAACGATTGGAAACGGTCTAATACAAATAGCATTTTTCATTTCATCAGAAGCCTAATATAGGATGCAGCATATATATGAGACTTTATCGAAATCACAAACTTTACAACCGAAGTATCGTTCATAATAGTTTCTTAAAAATGGTGAGAAATTTCATCGTAGAGACTTGGATGTCATTTCTCTGCAGGATCAGTAGAAGTTTTTTATTATTTTAACACTTTTTTGGTGTGATTAAAAGCTTATAAAACTTAAATGAAAACAAAACAAAACTACAGCAGAAATGAAAAACTCAATCATCATATATGTGTTGCTAGGCTCTCTGCTATTTCAATTTATCCGTAATTTGTAAGAGCCAAAGAAAAATACAAAAGACATTCACAAATAAACTTTGTCTGATGAAAGGATTCTCATTATTTATTTGTGTTAAGTATCTAAAATTACACCAAAGAATTTTTTGAGAGAAAAAATATTTTGACTAGTGTAATATTCTCTAAAAGTCAGAAAATCAATATCTAATGGGTCTGAAAAAGAAAATCATCAATTTACAAGAATAAACAATCTTTTGCAAGAAGTCAAAAACAAATGTTACGTATAATACAAATATTAGATTTTTATGAATAAATATATCCTAATACATACTACACTTTCCAATTTTAATGTTTCATTCATACACATAAAATTAAAACTCTCAGTTAACTGCTCCTTTAAGAAAGTCATTCAAAATATTACCACAAAAAACAGGTATTAAGTAAAAAATAAATAAAAAGTTAGCTATTTAATGAATAAATATTTGTTCAAATTGGGATTCTTATTTATCGTGGACATACGAGCGTTCATTAAACGAATAGGTAGTACATAAATGTTTGAATAACGTTATGTGCATAATTGTTTGAATAAACAGTAGGAAATTAATTTTATCTATTCAACAATCACATTAAGATGTAGATTTGAGATTTTCTTTTAATTATTAAATGTTAATTAAATTAAAAAGACAACAAATGAAAGTTACAAAAATTATTTTTCCTTATATCACACATTATTTAAATTCCTTTGGTGTATACTTAGCTGCAAAAACTATCAGAGTAATTTATTACATTCTAAATAAGATGAGCAACTGCACCAGATGCAGATAACAAAATGATATTTATATGATAAGTATATTATACTATAAATAACAAGTGATAAAATTTTCAAAAAATTTGGCTGGATAGATCCTGAGAAATCAGTACCCAGAACAACCACCTCTGGCAGTAACAACAGCAGTTATACGCTTGGGCATTGAGTCAAACAGAGATTGGATTGCATGTACAGGTACAGATGCCCATGCAGCTTCAACACGATGCCACAGTTCATCAACAGTAGTGACTGGCGTTTGGTGACGAGCCAGTCACTCGGCAACCATTGACCAGATGTTTTCTATTGGTGAAAAATCTGGAGAACGTGCTGGCCAGGGCAACAGCCGAACATGTTCCGTATCAAGGAAGGTCCGTACAATACCGGCAACATGCGGTCGGTCATTATCCTGCTGAAACGTAGGGTTTCGCAGAGCTCGAATAAAGGGTAGAGCCACGGGTCGTAACACACCTGAAATGTAACGTGCAATGTTCAAAGCACCGTCAATGCGAACAAGAGGTGACCGAGACATGTATACAATGACACCCCATACCATCACGCCAGGTGATGGGCCAGTATGACGATGACGAATGCACGCTGATAGTGTGCGTTCTCCACGATGCCACCAAACACGGATGCGAACATCGACTGCTGTACACAGAATCTGGATTCATCTGAAAAGATGACGTCTCGCCATTCGTGCGCCCAGGTTCGTCGTTGATCACACCATTTAAGGCACTCTTGTCTATGACGCAACGTCAAGGGAAGCCGCAGCCATGGTCTCTGAGCTGACGTCCTGCTGCAAACGTCATCGAACTCTTCGTGCAGAAATTTTTTGCCTTCCAAATGACCCAGTTTCTTGACTCATGGCTCGTGACGTGGTTGCACGATCCATTACGGCCATGCGGATAATATGCCTGTCTTCTCGGCTGCTAGTGATAGGTGGCCGTTGAGATCCCGCATGGCATTCCGTATTACCGTCCTGAACCCATCGATTCCATATTTTGCTAACAGTCATTGGATCTCGACCGACGCGAGCAGCAATACTGCGATAAGATAAACCACAATCCCGGTACGCTGCAATTCGACCTTTATCAAAGTCAGAAACGTGCTGGTACGCAATTCTCCTTCTTACACGAGGCATCACAACAACTTTTCACCAGGCAACAACGTTCAAATGCAATTTGTGTATGAGGAACCGACTGAACAATTTCCTCATTTAAACACAATGTAGGTGTCGCTACTGGCGCCTGCTTTAAGTGAAGCTAATCATTTGCATATCACAGCACCTTTCGTATAAATTTCACGTCTGTAGCATGTCACCTTCTTGGTGTAGCAATTTTAATGGCCAGTAGTGCGTGTGTGTATATATATATATACACACTATATATATATATATATATATATATATATATATATATATATACACTATATATATATATATATATATATATATATATATACACTATATATATATATATATATATATATATTTCTGAAATAATATTTTAAATATCATTTCAAACTTCCAACTAAAGTTTCAGCCTATTCATTGAATTGGAATCATTAAATTTCATTTATATATTAATTTTACTTAAATATGTGTTGCTTTGAAATATATTTAAAATAAGTCAATTTTATTTTGTAAAATATATTAAGTACTTCACACATTTAATTGAAACATTCACAAAAAAACATTTTGACTTTACATCATTATAAATAACATTAAATCTATTATTGTAAACATTTTTTCTTATACAGAAGTTTGTATGTGTGTGTGTGTGGGCTTAAGAAATTGACTACTTACTGTGCACATGTGTGTAAACTGTAGAATTACTAAGTTATAACAGTGAGCGGCATTATTAGTTTTTCATATTTTCTGAGGGAAATACGCACATTATAGGATTCTGCTTACTTAAAGTTCATATGTGTGATCACATTGAAAAACTGATTCCATCAAATTTTGATGGTTACCAATTGCACGAACTTGTTTTTAGTATGTGTAAAATGTACTTGACGTATAAACTTATATACTTGTTTCTAGTGGTAAAATAATTTTCATGATGAATTTTAAGTTTAGAAATATTATTCCACTTTTTTATTATATGTTTCTCTTCAAAATTTATCTACTATAATTCCGCTAAATATTATAATGGCAGCTATTTATATATTCATTTATGTAATAAAATAAAAGAACGAAACACAAAATATAAGATTTTGTTTGCTACGCATAATTTACATTTTCATTTGAAAAATCAAATCCACACAAGGAATTTGTTTACTTTAAAATTACACTTGTAGGTATAAATATTTACTCACCTTCTTGCTCCTATTTCGTCTACACTCAGTAGTTCTAACATGTGATGTTTCTCAAGATCTAGAAATTCTTTTGTCTCAACCAGCTTTTCAAAATTGGCAACCATTAAATTAAAAGCTCGTTTACTTGAATCCAAGAGGTTCAACTTCTGGGCTGTGACATACAGGTAAACCATATTCTGGAAATTACTTGGAGTTACGTGTAGAAGCTATAAAATGAAAGCATATATATATATATATTTAATTTATTCTCACGTAAGACTCAAATTTAATCTAAAACATGTGAGAGAATTAATATTTTTTGTGTAATTTTAAATGTGTATTAAAGTGAATCATTATATGTGGATATCTTAAACGCAAAAAGGTACATAAATGTTATGTTTATCAAAGAACGTCATTATAAATCACGGATTGAATTTAGACATACACCAAGGTATCTAAAATAAACATAAGCATTTTTGTGAAATATAAATAAATGTATGTACATTTAAAAATTCTTTTGTTGCCTTATTTTAATTTTTATTTTTATATTCTAATTAGACCCGAAATAAAAATTTGAATATAAAATTTACTATAATTTAAGTTATAGTAATTTCTCAATATTAAAAATGTATACATATGATTTGTAATTGCTCATGCAAATCCAAACATAAATTTTTATATTTCACATCATATACATTGACATTTGTATGCCTTTATAAAATATAAAAAAAATCTGGTTTGTCTATTCTAAAAATTAAACAATTCATTTATTCTTTTCTTCAAAGATATATATATTTATATATATATATATATATATATATATATATATATATATATATATATATATATTATATATATATATATATATATAATATACATATATATATATATATACATATATATATATACATATATAATCTATATATATATATATATATATATATATTATTTTCAGAAGATGCTGAAACAAATATTTCTATAAAATGGATAAAACAAAGCATACATTAAAATGTAAGCAACATTTCGCAAAATTATTAATTTAAGAGAATAATTAGAGTACAAATGTTCTTCTCTTTCAACATAAAAATAGAAGTTTACTTCTTTAACTTAAAGAAAACTAAATTACGAAATTTATATGGATATCAAAATTAGTGGACACATGAATGTTACATCCAATTTAATAATATTAGTCACTTACACAAATCTTATAACGTTTGTATCTTTTTTCAACTGCAAACATTTAAAATAAATCTGAACTTTATTCACAGAAAATAATACTTTTTATGATACAGTTTGAATTTTCGCAAATCTTTAAGAAAGTTTAACCATATCAATATTAAACTGTTTGTCATACAATCAATTTCTTTTATACATCCTGATATGTAAGTGACACACTATAACCCAGTTGTAACATATGATAAGGAATTTTACCTCATTAGAAAACTTTAGAATATTGTACAGAAACATTTATTTGACTCATAAACTAAAATGGTGTTTCTTTTATATGTATACATATAAACTCAATTAATCTAAAATTGAAGTGCAAAAAGTAATTGCAAAAAGAAATTTATTAGTATTTAAATTTTTAATGTCAATTTTTATTAAGACAACATGGTTTTATTTACAAAGATATATTCAGCAAGTTGTTTTTTGCACTTAACTATATTAATATAACAATATCAATTCATTAATTAATTACAGATTTTTATGCATGATAATGATTATATTTATGGACTTTATAATTACTACTTAATTTTATGACTATTTATACTACTTAATTTTATAATCTACTTAATTTTATGTAATAATACATTATTAATATCAATATTCTGTAATGTGTGTGTGTGTGTGTGTGTGTTTATACAGTAACAAAAACCCGAAAAATTTTAGATTTTCATTTAAATGCTTCATTTTGAAAACAGAATAAGAAAATATTTTATGAGTTGGGTTACACATTGGTAGAAGCAAAAGTTATTGTAAGAATGCATTTCCCAATGAATGATTTAAATGAGAAAATTCCGAATCTTTCGAATTTTGAAAAGTGCTTACTGCTTATGCCCTTTAGCAGAGGAATTCATTTAAATAACAACAAATGCAACTGGATTAGCAAACAGATATATCAAAGATTTTAAAAAGTCGCAATCGGAATCCCCAGTCTATTTAAAAGACGTTTGTGCAGTTAAAAGATTTTTCGAACAGTTGTCTGTAACGAATTTTTTGGAAGATCACTGATGTGCTTCAAATGGCAAGAATCGTCAACTATGGCTATTTCCAATACTTTTTTAGTTCGAACCACGGTGAGAAAATTCCAAACGCATATGCAGTGATGCTCCGTGGGGAAAACAATCATCTCTACCTTAAACACAAAGCATTATTTACAGTGGTGTAGAGAAAGAATACACTGGGCAACTTTGGATAGCAAACGAGTAATCGGGTTTTGATTTACTCATTATACACTTATGGAAAACTTCACATTTGATGAGATCCTCTTGAAGCCATGAATTTGTCACGCTTTACATTCATTATGCAAATGTCTGGTAGGAGTATAATGATATAAGAAATGTCCTGCTTGCAGACAGGTAATTTTCTATTGTGTCTTCAATGTAAACAAATAGACATGATGTACATAGGTAAACTCGCTGAACAAATCCATCAGTCAATGTTTCATTTTTACTCTTATGACGAAAGATGCTTCTTCTATAATAATGCAACAGTATATCACTCCACGATAATGCAATATGTGTTAAATATTGGTTTGCAGAACATCTATCGGACTTTATATAATTTCATTTCAAATATCATGGCTGATATTAATTCTAAAGACAAAGTGTGGGATATTCTGGATAAAAGTAACGATCTAACATCATTATTTTTTATTTGCTCTTACTTACAAATTATAAGATGATGTATAGCCAACAAAACACGGTATCCTCAAGATATAAATACACTCAAAAAATTGTCGAAATAAAGCATTTACATATGAAAATCCCAAAAAAATTATTTTCTTTAAGACTATCAAGTAAAGAGTATGGTTTAGAAAGATATAGTCTATTTAATTCTCACTTCAATGCATTGCTTCAGTGCACCAGCTATTCCTAATTTCCTTGCAGCTCTGTACACTTCACTCAGATCTTGACATGTCACGTGAATTTTTCCAGTGTACATGTACTCAAGAAGGATCTCGAATGCCTTAGCAGTAACGCTGGATAATTGTAGCTGAAGAGAATTTCAATTTAATAAACTTTAGAGAAAAAATACTGATAATAAATCTTATCACCAAAATGACAAATTTGTGTTTCTTATCATCGTTGATATGTTTGACCATTTTTTATATATTAAACAAGACATAAGTAGAAACAAATAACTTATTCTGTTAAGATATATTATCTAAACTACATGATTATATAGAAACATGAGTCGATTAGTTTTTTATGAAAAGTTATTTTTATGTAGCTTATGTTATTAAGGGATATTTTATATTCAAAATAAAACAACCCTAAATATATAATTTAATCATTTTCAGAAAATAAAAAATAAATTTTAAAAGACTTATCCGAAATTTTAAATCAAGATTAAAATTTCCATAAAACATACATTTTATCTTAAATTGGATTTTACTGTCATTAATTACTGCAAATATTTTGCAGAAATAAATGACTTCTTTTCCTTCATTATATGATTCACTGTCACAAAGTAATGCAATTAAAAAAAGGACTTCACAAACCAATATAATATATCACAACTCCACCAATTAAGATCTCAAAATTATATTTTTAAATGTAATATCTATGTTTATATATATATATATAAGAGATGAAAATTACTTTGAGAATAATTATATTTAAATTTACATAGCTTCGTTTAGAAAGGAAAAATAATATTTTTAGCGAAATATAAGGAGAAAACATAATTGAATTATAAACCTTATAGAAGCCTTGCATTCAATGAAATAGCAATTGGCAATTCGTATTTATCATTCTTCTAAAGAATTTCAGTAAATATCAGAAATGAAAAATTTAACTCTCAGATAAATTTCATTATTCAATAATTCAATATTTTCCAATACATAGTTATAAATATATCCATTTCATAATTTTTCTATTAATAGATAAATTATCCGAAAGGTTGGAATACATAATATAATGCATGTATCTAAAAAAAATTCATTTTAAAAATTAATTTTATTCGTGAGTCATTTAAAAGATTTGTCTTCATTGGGTTAAAGAAACTTGATTTTCGAATTATTCACACTATAAACAGTTCAAGCAAAAATGTCAAATAAAATGAATATCATTCCAGATAATGTCGTTTTTCTTTTTCTTTTTTTTTCAGATTCGGTTTAGATATATTTGGATTGCAAAAAAAAATGATAAAATATTTTCGCAGCCCAATAGTAAGCCAAAAGTAAATAAAAGAGCTACAAAAATATCCAAGCAAAATAAAACAAAATATCTTTGAAAAAATTCATAAATTATGCACTTTTATTCATAAATGAATACTTTCAATAAACATTAACATTTTATAAACTACTTTACTATTGAACTTCTTTCATTCAAGAGACAAATATTTATGTCAAATTAATGAAAGAAGTTTTGATATATGCATACATATATATATATAACAGTATGTGTGATTTATGCAAATCTTTAAATAAGGAATTTATTTAAAGATTTGCATAAATAAATATTATTCTGATTCTTTCAATTGTTTTTCCATGTCTATCATTTATTCGTATATTTTACTCATTTTCTGCTTGATTAAAAACTGTGCTAAAGAAATAGCTTAACATAACAATGATAACTAATTAAGAAGCTAATTTACAAAACGATTTGTTTTAACGCTAATATTTTTTAATTATATCACTATCATTACCTATAATTATCATGTTAAGTATATTCAGCATCCACATCCGTGAATTGGATTTTAACAGAAAAAAATTAATTATTTTCTAAATTTATTTTCACGATGCAATTACGTAATATAATGAGATCACACAATGTTTGACAATTTGTTTGCTCTAAATGAGGTAATCTTTTCTCATTATTTCCTTGAATAATCACATTTAAAATAATCAGACAATTAGGATAAAAGTATTTGTTGAATTATTCAGTAGTATATGCAATTAACTAAGCTTTATTATGTTTCTTAGGCTGAACTAAAATTTTACGGTTCGTAAGATATTTATTAATTAGATGTGTACATGTAGTTAAACTGTTTCTTAATTAAAAAATATAAAAAATGTACAGTAATAGTAATTTCCTTTTATATTTTTATGTACATACTTTATCCAAGGTAAAAAAATGGTATAATTTTTTTCAATAATATTTACAATATTTATTGAATATTTTTTACATTGAATTGATGCTTTTTTTCTCTTGCTTGAAATTACTTGATGTTATATGTTTTATACTTTGTTTGTGATAATAATGAAAGATAAACATTGTTATATTATTGAACTTGTTATATTATTGAACATATGTTTCTCATTTATTTATATTTATATTATTCTACAGAAAATTATGTCATTTATTGTATGATCGAAATAAATATTCCTCACAATAATCTACAAAATAAATTGTAAAATTTTGTATTTTGAAATAAATTATTCTTAAAATGGATAGGAATCAACAACCACATTTCTAGAGAATGTTATGCTTACCAAAGAAAAGTTAGAATCACCAATTTTCATATTTTACTTTGTTACTTAATTTATTGTAAAGAATCACATATCCATAGGATATTATTTTCTATTTAGAAAAACTACTTTTTTCTAAACTATTGCAACATCTCGCACGCTGAAATGTTTTATAAATTATCCTCAACAATGCTAATGATAATTCACATCTCAGTGTAAAAAGAAGATCGTACATTAAATTATATAAAATAAATGCTCTACTTTTTTTTTTTTTTTAAATTTAATTCAATTGAAATAGGAAATATTTCATAAAGTCATTAAAAATATTTTAACAGTTTATTTTTATGTAAATTAAATACTTAATCCAACACTAATACTTTCATCAAATTAACTGTTAATAAAATGATAAAAAAATTAAAAAATTATTAAAAAAATTATAAAGAAAAGTGAAAAATTTAATGTGCGCCTTTTTAATTGATTCATTTTAATAATGAATGCTTTTATATTTTTAAAATGTTATTTGCTTATATTATAAATACTATTTACATGTAAAAATACATAAAAGTTGAAGATAATAATTATAATTTGAGAAAAAGTCTAGCATATAATTCTAAAAAGGTATTGCATTTTCATATACTATTAAAAAAAGTATTATTTCAATAAAAAAATCTCTTATAGCGTACATGAAAAATAAAGTTATCAACAATCTTTGTTTTAAAAGAACGCACATTCTTAAATTTTGATTTAAAATAAACATTTATGTATATAATATGGATATATTTAAATTTATAATGTCAAAAGAAATAATTATTAAATTCAAAATATTACTACACTAAAGACTCAAGTTTTTCGATATATTTAATATATATCGAAATTACACAATATTATTTAATATAATTCGATAGTTTTTAATATATTTAATATTAATGTACTGAAAAATAAAATAAGCTCTGATGTCTGCCAAATATATTAACTGCCAACAGATTAATTTAAATTGAATTATAGATGTTAAATATTGAGAATGTTCTCCTAATAAATCGTAAAAAGCTATTATTACACATTTACGTTAATTACATACTTAACGTTTATATTTAAAGTTCTACTACATCATACCATGTAGTTTTTGCTGCATATTAAATATAAACACATCATTTAATATTGTAAAACAGCTGAAATTTCGTGATTTCTTATTCAGATGTAAAAACTCAACACACACAATTGATAGTCATT
Organism: Latrodectus elegans; assembly: GCA_030067965.1. Lineage (NCBI taxonomy): Eukaryota > Metazoa > Arthropoda > Arachnida > Araneae > Theridiidae > Latrodectus > Latrodectus elegans. The sequence goes on along the minus strand of CM057822.1, from coordinate 62,429,957 downwards.
TAATAGCACAAGTAACATTGTGTGTACAATGATATTTCAAATGACATTGTATTATTTTATTTAAAGCTTCAAAACATGGAGTTATAATTGTTGTATTATGCAACAGTAAATCTTATGCAAAAAAGTTTGCATTTTACAATGTAAAGACGTAATATTTTTAAATGTGAAAAGAATTCAGGCGAGAAAAGATAAATATTATATTGTTGATCAAGTTTTATTTAAACGCAACGTAGAAAGATCAAATATGTGTGTGGTGATTGTTAGAAATAATTCCTAATACTAAAATAATCTTGCAATTTGTGGTTTCAGAAACAGGAAACCAGAACATTATAGAATTATTTAATAAGTTCAATAATTCAAGTTTTTACTATGTTCATTATTGATTTATTTGTACTTATATTTCAAAACAGAGAAAATACAATTGCATTCATATATGTAAAATAATTATTCTGCCAATAACTATTATAAAAAGATAGATATTGTACATCATCCTTCTACTATTATATAGTTTACACATTCGTTTTCAAGTATTAAATAAATAAATTTGAAGAATGAATGCAAAAAGGTGAGCATGGATATAGTTTACAACAGTTTACAAATTCTATTCAGGATTAAAATTTTCTATGGAAATGTAAACCTCCAAAATGTGATAAACATTGTTTTTTTATCAATTAAAACACAAATGCTTTAGTTTGTATTTCAAATGTTCCTGATCAAACTTCTCCTTAGCACAAAATGTTGTTAGGTATTATGAATTACAGCAAACTAATTATTATTATATACCATATACTAATTATATTATATACCATAAATAACCATTATATACTAATTATATTACATACCAAATGAAAATTATAATAATGTAAAAAGTATTATTATAATTTTCATTTAGTTTATTATTTACTAGTAAGCAATCTCCAACTCGTTAAACCCTCATTGGGTTAGGTGTAGAGATTCTTGCTGGTATTTACTTTACTAATAAACAATCATTTCTTAGATTCTGTTTCTATTTTGAAAATATATAAGTAACTCTAAAACAAGTACTTAAGATCCACTCATTATAATATTTTTAAAATTGTAAGTGAAAACTAATTTTTTACAAAATAATAAGTGAAAATCAGTTTTACTGAATGTTTACAAGCACGTTAAATTATCAGACATATTTTTAGAAAAACATTTTTGCATTATTTTAAAGTTTCAAAAATTATTAGTATGCAGCAAGTGCTGGTCATAAAAACAGATCGGTTCTTAATATATATATTCTTCTTTTAGTTGTCTTCAAAAAATTAAGCTGCAATTGATATACATATCTACACAGAGCATTAAACTTATGACTTACATAGATAACATCATTTAATCCAGGTTTTGCCAACATTTCCTTAAAATACGGTGAATAACAAGCAAGAACAGCTTTGTGAGCATTGAACTCTTGAGACTGGACGACGATCACAATGTCTGTCAGTAATTTTTCTTTCCATAAGCATACAGCGTATTCTCCCAATTTAGCATGGTGATGGAAATCTTGATCTTTAAGGTTACAGGATACAGGAATTTCTTCATTTTTGCATTTTATGTTACATCCATTTGAATTTTGAATTTTTTTAGACTTGAATGGAAGTACGTGTTTTGTCTAAATGGATAATCAGGAAATAAATAAATTACTAGTCTGTATTTTCTTAGCCATACAGTTATAAAATGTGTATATAGAATACAAAATAAAATTAAAAATTTTAATTACATGATATATTTACTTAAATTACAAATTTTCATTAAATTAACAATCTTATTCATATTAAAAACTTTATTAAAAGGTTAGAAAAATATATTTTTTTAATTTAAAAATAATTATATACATTCATTCTGTAGCTTACTATGAACCACGATAAATAGGATTCCTGAAATAGTAAAGTAAATCTATGAAAATTTTTAAATTTTACGTCCCTGGAATCCAAAATATAATTAAATATTAAATAATTATTTTCAATGACTAATTTAATTTACACTTGATGTTGAATGAAAAACTAAATTAGATAAGATGATTAAGAAATCTATAATAAATAACACTCAAAATTTGATATTTGCTTTCCAATAGTCTTTTTTAAGTTTTGATATTATATTCTGATGATATGATATAATGAGCAATAATTATTTAATTTAATCAAAATTAACTGTATTACAAAGCTAGAATATATATATATATGTGTGTGTGTGTATATATATATATTTATTTATTTATTATTATATAATTGTTTCTGAAATCTTCATTCGTTAAACTGCAAAATGTATTACAAATTATTTAAAATACTCGCATGTTTTCATACTTGGTCTTTCATTTATAATTATTCAATACTTTATTATTTCAATTTATGTAATTAAACCGAAATTTTATAAGGCAATTTAAGTATGCCAAATATTGGTAAGGCAATTAAGTCTCACAAATATTTTTAATGAAATAGATATTTTTAATCTAAATTTATACACAAATTGGTGTGAATAATTTCAGTACTTTTTTTTATAAAAAATACTGCCCAGGCACTTGGGGGACGAGCCCTAAGGCACAATAAGATCAGAAACTGCTACTAATTTACCAATTTGTCGTTATCCAGCGGGCACCCATACCACGGAGCAAGTATCGTTGCCCGCGCCATACCACCACAAACCCGTTTATAAGATGGGCAACATTCATGCATCATCACAGAAAACAGGACAGAGAAAGAAAGTAACATCCATGCTTCAACCGGGATTCGAACATGGGACCCACAGCTCAAGTGTTAGGAATGCTAACCACTCAGCCATCGATCAGCTTTATCAAATATATAGATGGATTCCTTATAAAATTTTGAATAATCACCTGATTAATATTATTTTCTTAAAATAAATAAGTTTAAAAATAATACAGAAATTGGGTAATCCACGCAATCATTATATTCTACATAAAAATATAAATACTGAATTTCTATTGCAGTTAGTAACAATGATTAACCGCCATTTAAATATTGAAAATTTACAAAAAAAATTATAAGATATCATTTAAAACTCAACTTGGTCATGCTTAAAATATAATTTTAATTATAAAAATTATTAACCTAAGGTCACATATTTTTGATCAACAAATTTTCGTACAAACATAATTTTTTTACAAATCAAATGTTCAAAAGTATATAATTAGTGTGCATTCAAGGCAAGCAACTAAAAGGCATATACAAATCGGTAAAGCAATGTAGTGTAAACTTTAGAGTTTAAATAACATATTTCAGCAGCGTTCACAATTGTGCTGTGAGAATATTAGATATTTATTATTTGTAATATGATTGTATCTATAAAGATATTAATACATTCCTTTATCTGGTAATTACTAAAATAATTAAATTAACTTAATTTAATAAAATTATATGATAATAATTATAAATGAAAGGCACAGAGGTGCCGTATAATCTATGATTCCAAATTCTGAAATTTTTTGGCGATGAAGATATGTTGCCAAGATGACGTAACGCGACGTGCACGATGATGTAAATATTAGGGTTACCGAAATAGAAATTTCTACATAACTCTTATAGGTATCCATATGTATGACGTAATAAACGTATCCATTTGTATAACAAAAAGAAGGTTGCCAGATACATAAAAAAATCCAACAAAAAATCGCCAAACTCAGAATTTGCAATCATGGATTATACGGAACCTGTACCAAATGAAATAATATTTAGATTGATTCAAAAGTATTTTTCTAAAGAATCAGGTGAACTTCTCCATCTGCACTTTTCGTTACATGTAGAATGCATATAAGATATTTAACTTCACGCCTAGTATACTTTGAAAAGAATATGGGTATCCTTAACAATTAATGCTTTTTTGAGACCATTTCTTTCCTTTTTTTCAACTATTATATTCTTCGTTATTTTTGTTCGAAGCTTTATTTCTTTAAACGACATAATTAATAAGTATGCAATAAAACTCTGCTATTTTATTTCAAGTTATGAAGTATACCCAGGAATTTGTTATTTCATACAGTATATCTTCATTTGAAATGGTTCCTGAAGGAACTAAGTATAATAGTGCTCCTAACAGATTCTTTTCATTTATCTTATCTTCAATCGCTTGATCAATCTTATCAAGGAAATAAATCAAAAATAAAAACAACATTGCATTCTAAATGTTACTGAAATAAGTGATATAAATATTTGATACTTAAATATAATAAATAATTATACTGAAATAAATAACTGCGTTTTAAGTTTTACCTTCAATATTTCGGTCATCTCTGTCTCTTATTATATTAATTTGTTAAATAATGTTATTAAAATTAATTTTGAATACAATTTTAAAATAGTTATTTAAGATAATTTGATAATAAATTGAAAGCAGCTTTGCAAGGAAAGTATTGCCAAAAATATGAAACAAAATTTCCATTGTTAAACATTCAATAATGAATGACAAAAATTATATTTAGTTGCATTGTTTCAAAGGATTTTCTTCCTACTTATAATGACATTGTTCTTTGAAAATTGCCATTGTTTCAGATTATAAAATTTACAAAATTCCATACAGTTGTGATTTAATCATTGTAAAAATATTTTAAACTCCACCTCATTTTTTTATTTCTTTATATTTAATAAAATAACTTCAAATCTTGCTATGATACAAATTGCATTATTTATAATTGCATTATTTAATATTATTAATAATTATTTAATTATATTTTTACAAAAAATTTAAGAAATCTATTAGACTGATATAATGAAAGTAATATATATCATGTATTAATATAAATCATATATATATATAATAATAATAAATCATGTAGTAGTAATAATAAATGATATATAAATAAATTAAATATATATTCAATCCCATAAATCAAATATATGATCATTCAAGTGTTCTTTAAACCATGCAGTATAACGTGTGAACAATATGACACTATGCAGTATCCTGCTCTTGCATGTGATTATCCTAATAATAAACAATTTCTACGTATACTTAGATATGGCTCCACACAGGACATATCCTTTGTGCCTTCCACAGCCATGAATTAAACCAAAAATTTTCATGAAAAAAATTCCATAGAACATTATGAGATCAACTCCAGGGAGCTTTCTGGCAATCATTGCAGTGTGTTTCTTTTCAGACTTTTTAATCCAGATATCCATCCAATATCCATCCGTCTGAGGAACCATAAAACCACAATAATCAAAATACTCTAGCTGTTGCCGCTCAGTAAAAGTCATTTGTGTTATTTATATGCAAATTCCAGCATATGTATCCAATGAACGGAAGTCAATATAGGAAGTTAAACTATGTATTGACCACATAGGCCAATAATAGGGCTACTAGATCCATGCGTTGATCTTTCCTGCTTTTAGTAAACTGGAAGCAGGAAAGAAAGGGAGACAGTAAGGACCAATCGAATCCACCTAGTTACACAACTGTACTTCATGATTGGCATGTTATGCGTTTGTCACTGATGTGTCATCAAGAACAGGCTCAACGACATCAAGAACCATAACACAATAGATTATGTCAGTTATATATATTCTTTGTCCACTTGTACAATTCGACATCATCATCAGCAGAGTGGAATCTCCGAAAAGTGTCTTCTGCTACGTTTACCAGTTTACCATTGATTAAATACCATGAACGCATTCGCGATGAATGATAAACTGGGATGATGAAATAGAACAACACCAACGCTCTCATTACTCTTGAATCCCTCTTCTATCTGTAGTACCATGATTGTCATATTCGTGTCTGAAGACATCGTGGTTGGAGACTTCTAAAATTTTAAATTTGTGTATAGAACATTGGCCTTGTGCCTTGTATCGTAATCTGGGATGTCATTAAATTTCACTCCAACACCCTTCTAATACTTAGTGCCAATAGCCTGTGTGTGTGTGTGTGTGTGGTGTGTGTGTGTGTGTGTGTGTGTGTGTGTGTGTGTGTGTGTGTGTGTGTGTGTGTGTGTGTGTGTGTGTGTGTGTGTGTGTGTGTGTGTGTGTCTGTGTGTGTGTGTGTGTGTGTGTGTGTGTGTGGTGTGTGTGTGTGTGTGTGCGTATTAAAATTTTAATTAATAAAGTGTGTAAGTTTACCAATTCACTAAGCTCAAAAGTAACCAAAGAGTAGATTCTTAAAATAAATATATCACAGAATTTTTTTGCACATAAAATATGCATTACAAACAGAATATTAAATGCGCATACATTCTGATGAAGGAGGTAAATAAAGGATGGAATAAATTACCCAAACACATGTGTAACCAACACAACCATCTACATCGGGGATGCTGACTTAGTTGGTGCAAATTATGATTTTCTTGTAACAATATCATTGTAATACTAAACGATATCATATAGTAGAACAGCTAAGTATGTACACTTGCAAAATATACACAATTGATAGTAAAAAAACAATATATAAATATAGAGAAAATATCAAGTGTTGTCAAAGTAACATAACAAAATGTTTAGTTTCTTAAAATATTTCTTAGCTTTCAGTTGTAATTCTTGAAAACCTGCAAAATACACAAATTATATTACTAAATGTAAACAGTTTTGAAATTTTCAAGTTTTTTATAAAACCTTTAAATTTTGTTGTCTCTCCTGTAGTTTCGCCTTGCATCACTTTTGTAAAAAATATTCTACTAGCCAAATAGTGTTTAATAAAGTTTACTGGATTATTATTATTTTGTTAAGTATTTTTTGTTGCTTAGTTTGTTTACTAATATTATTTAAATTATATGTATATATTCTATTCAGTTGACTAAAAAATATAAATTCATATATTTTATATGCGATTGCTGAAAATCCATACTTTGTACCAACATAGTCAACATTTTTTGAATAAGTTGGCAGAGTAATTGTATTCTATTCCATTCTTATTTCGTCTTGTTAAGACTTTATTCCATATTCCATTTTGTTCTGTCTATTAAAGTGTTTTAGTATTAGACTTTTTGTTCGTTTTCAGCAATTATGATGATTAATGATTTACTTCTATACTTTCATGCAAAAGAAAGATAGAGGGATTTTGCCTTTCCCATCATTACCTTATGATAATTTAGTTTTAAATTATGTTCACTAAATATTATGATATGCAATGCTTGAGAAGTACTGTGTTCCGCGAATTTTTAACGTGTCGGAAAAAAGGTCTTATGTGTTCCTTATTTGTGTATGAAAAAAATTTACCTAAAAACTGGAATCATTCATATTGCTTTGAGAGAATGAAAACAGATTGGTTAATTATCTTCTGAATAAGATACCTATTGAAATGAATTTCAAATAAATTTTACAATTTATAGTAGGGTTGGACTTAAATCATCATGTATAAAAGTTGTACTTTTAACTAAAAACTGAAAATTTATCTTGAAAATAACAAGATAATAACACGCTAGTAAAACATTTTTTAAAAGAATACATTGAAGGAAACTAAAATAACGCATAAATTGTACAGTGATTATAAAATAAAAATTCTCAAAGGACTTCATCAAATGCTGTTTAAATATTCATTTCAAGATTAGTCACGACTGTTTTCTTTTATCAACAAAATCATAATTCTTTAAATTTATTTATGTGAAACACTCGGTTTAAAATTATTATGTAAGACGATTGCAGAAAAAATTTATTTTCAAATATTTATTAAAATTAGATTTTCAATTTAAAGAAAGTTATTATTTACACAAAATTTTATTTCTAAATTACAGAAAATTTGCGTGACATAAATTATCTAAATATAATTTGTTACTGAACATAAATGAAAGCTTTTTGTATAACTTAGACTTAGATGCTTAAATTTTTTATACAACAGTTTTTCTTAATATATATAATAAAATATTTAATAAGATCCTAATGTAACAAAATTTATGAAATAAATATGACAATGTCATTATATTACTTCTACTTGTAAAAAAGATAAAGTATTCAATAAATTTTAATACTTTGTTGAATATAAGTGATGCTTAAAAATAAATGATACTCTTATAAAATATATTTATGAAAAATATAAATTACAAAATTAAAATATTTTGTATATAGTTGTATTTTGTATTAATGTGATCAGAACTTTTTAAGTGCTTAATAGGAACTCATATCTATCCTATATTAAACATACTGTTGTATTTTTTTGCTGATAGTTATTTCAATACAGCCGGCCAACTTGTCTAGTGGTCAGCGGGCCTGATTACAGATAGGGTGGTCCTGGGTTCGAATCCCGGTTCAGGCATGGAAGCACTTTCTCTCTATCCTGTCTTTGTCCTTTCCTTGTGTGTGAAGGAGGTATGAATGGTGCCTAACCTATAAACAGGTCCCTATGGTATGTGTGAGGGTACGATGGTGGCCCACCCCTGTGGTGCACCCGGGGCAACGCCTCGGCGGCGAATATGTTGTTGTTTCTGTCCGGTTTTTTGGGTATAAGGGGACAATACATCCCGACATACCCCGACCATTGGAAAAAAATTTATTTCAATACAACATTACAACACACAAGAGAGTGTCACTTTATAATATTTACTTAAATATTAACTAGTAAATATTACTTCGTTACACGATTATTAATAAATCACATCAAAAAAGAAATTCGCCCAGCGCTTGACATCAGCTTATTTACATAACTCCACTTCTTGGCAATCCACTCCAATTTCAATTCAACCAACACGAAATTTTGCGGTAATGCTGTATTGCCACAATACCATAATAAAAGATAATTTTAGCGAGTATAATTTTGTTACATTTTAATGAAAGATATTTAAGAATCTTCAATAGAAAATAATATAATTATATGCAAAGGATTATAAAATAAATATATTTTCATTATGTGTGGTTCTGTTTCAAAATGAATCACTAAGATTATGATTTTGAATTATATATTAAATATAAGAATTATCCTGAAAATATTAGTTTAAATATTTTTTGCATTGACCGTGAGAAGAGAATAGGTTTCTAAGAATTCGGTTTTGGCCAACATAAATATACTGAACAACAGCAGTTTAAATTAAGCACATATTTGGGAATATTAATAATTAAATTGATGAAATATATATCTATAGGGCTAATTCAAAGCATAACATTTTATAGCATAATTATTTTACTTTTATTCTCCTGACCTTCTATTCATAACTATTTCAGAAAATCCTACTAAATTAAATAAAATTTGCTTATTATCATTTGAGATTCTGTGAAATAACCGTCACTATTTCAATTCACCCAACAACACTTAATGGCCAAATTAGAAAAAACAGTATTCACAATATCATAAGTTTGTCAATTGTATTCACCCACCTATATCTAACATAAGATCAGACTTGTTTACCAATAATATCTGAAATACCAAATGTTTTGACTGAGGCACATAACTTTACAATAAACAATTGTCACAATATCCTCCATGGGAAATGATACTTCTGGAGTGGTAAGAAACGTCTTAAAAGTAATCGATATTTTTTTGACAACGTAGTCTGATCCTGAACCCAATGACCAATGACTATTGTAAAGCTTACCAAGATTACATTTCATAGTACATGGAACGTATTCATTTCTCGCAAGACTAAAAAATATTCAAACATCTTAAGCACCCACGCCGATGGATATGAGTGGTAAAGGCAAAAACTCAACATCCATCTCTCGTTGTTCAATAGTGTCTGCGTACGAACTTATTCTCCCAAGAACTCTACCCAATCTATAAATCACAATGATCCTTGGAAAACCCATTGTTTAACCCACTATATAAGTTAACATCAAAGTTTACCTTATAATGTGCCGAAGTTAGTTGAAGATCGAGCAGAGGGATATGCCGTAGATAATCAGGTATTAGAAAGAAAAGAAATTACAGTTTAGGATAAAGCTTAGGTAAAGTACAATGATATCTTAAATTAGATTTCCCTTCTCTCTCATAAATTTTAAAATAACGACAATTGTTTGTAATTTTGTTATATATAATAGAATAACAAGGGATATCAAGCATTTATTTCAAGATATGAGTATACTCATTAAATTACTAAAGTTTTCCAAAAATTATAACCTTACTAAAATTTTTATCAATTTTTTAATAAATTGAAATGTTTAAAAACTTTTTTCAGTTTAAAATGAAGAATTACATTATAATAAAACAATACTTTTATTTTGTTATTCTGTATAAAATACTTTTCTAAATTAGAAATATTTTTGTAAAATATAATCACCAAATCATAAAATTTATACTATTTAATGCCGAATAATTATAACCTCAAAGAAAATATTTATTTTATTAAAAAAATAATTTTACAAGTTTTACATCAAAAACTTCAAATATGCCTCCTTTATTTCAAACTAATTTAAAAATACGATTTGGCATACAATTTACAACATTTATCAGGACTTCTTCAAGAGAATTCCACGTATTTTTAAAGGCACTTTTGAGCTTTTGAATACAGCTGTACTGTCGATTTTCCTCGTATATTCGGTGAGCTAAAATTCCCCATGTGTTCTTGATGGGAGTGAGATCTGGAAAACGGGGAGGGTAAATCATTTTTTTTATGTAAAACAGGGATTTCTCGAGAATTTAGTCAATTTCTGGTACTGGCACTCCGATGCATTGACGCATTATCATGCATAAATGTAAAAGAAATATCATCATTTTCTTCTAAAAAAAAGTATAAATGAGCCATCTAAAATTTCTTGATAAATTTCACTATTCATTCGACTCGGTACAAACGCTATACGAAGCGTTCTGTGGGCACTAAAAGCTCCCCAAATTATTATACTTCCCCCTCCAAAATTTCGTTTTGAAAAGTATTTTGTTTCTTTGCGTAAATCACGCCAGAAGTATCTGTACCTATCGGGCCCGTCAAAATTCTGTTTCTTTTCATCATTCCAAATGATCTAAAATTAAATTTGAATAAATGAACTAATTGCGTCAATAATGTAATAATGTGAAAAATTAATAAAGTTTTACTAACTTTTATCCAGTCTTTGTTCATGTGTTGCCGTCCAAATACCTATCTTCTCACTTTATCAGCAGCATTAATTGCGGGTACTGGCTTCAATTTCCTTTTCACAATGTTTATGTATCACTTTAAAGCATTTCTAACAGTTTCTCGTTAGAGATCAAGCTTCAAAGTGTGCTGAATCTGTTCACAAGATTGAGAAGAAATGGATGCTTCACGAAAAATAGGTCTTTTATCTCTTTTTGGCAGCATCTATTTACGTGCTGAACATTTTTTAGACCCATATTGTTTTGGAGTATTTAAAAAATTGTTAATAACTCGGGGTGATCTTTTTAGTCTCCGAGCAATTTCACGATTGATGATTCCTTCTTAATTGAATGCTGTAATTCGACATTTATCATTTTGGTTTAACGATAATCCACAATGGAATTCTACTTTCGCATACAGTACAAAATAATATCCAAAAATAAATCACAATCAGTCTACAATACTAAATAAATAACAAAGTTAATTAATTAGTGAGGTTATAAATGTTTGGCACGATTTTTTGATATTTCTAAATTTTTTCTTTGTTATATATAATTCGGTTACAAAATAAATAGTGGTAGGTAACTAAATAATTTTGCATACTTAAGCAATGTTTTATCTGCATTCCATCTGCTAGCGGATTTAATAAACGCTATTTTTAGATGAGGTTATAATTTTTGCAGCACTTTATTAAATCTTGACGTATTATATTATGTAATCAATTAAAATCCTTGTTTTGTTACAGTGATGTAGATTTAATCTTTTGAAACATGGTTTATAACTTCAAGAATTATCTTGTATTTGTGCTTTTATGGGAATATAAAAAATGTATCTTAATAAATAGCTTTTACAAACATTATTCAAGAATATCTTAATTAATCTATGTTACTTAAAAAGTTTTGCATTTTCTTTATCCTGCTACTTTCTAAAAATTTATTATACTTTCATTATTCAAAGCAAGAGTTTTGTTAAAATAGTAACTATTAAATTCTATATTTATGGTGAAAACAAAATTATAAAATGAAAAATTTTAAAATTATCGAAGATTATCTCAAATATTGTATTGAAAAAGAAATTAAAGGCAGCCTTGAAATGCCTCGATGAATTTTGGTTATTTGAAAAATCCTAGAGAACTTCGGAATAGTTTTACATAAGTTTTTTCTCTTTAAACAGTTTCCTCCCCCTTTAAAAATCTTAAGTTCAAAATGCAGGGTGAATTATAAAAGTAATGAGTATGGCTTCATATATCAAAACTAATGCATTGATCAATTTTGTAAAAACTATCGAAGCTTATCAGAATTTGAACTTCTGGGTTCCCTTTCCCAAGATTTCTATTATATGTTCAACATGTCGAATACAAAAAAAGTCACCAGGAGTCAAGTCGGAATTGCACAACTACTGTGATGAGTGATAGTCGGAATTGCACAACTACTCTGAACCACATAGCCACAGATGATGAAGGTCATGTGGTTAGGTGCTTCTCCATGGTAGAGTTTCATTGAATTTTTAATGTCACTTCTTAATAGATGATCCTATGTTTCAATCCTTTGAACATTTCCACATAAAATCATAAGTCAACAATCTGTTTTGATAATACAAAGATGAAAATGATTATTCATCCACTTACCAAAGACGTTTTCATCGTTTTGATGAGAGATTTAATTATTTTTCTCCTTAAAAAGACGTTTGACATTTCACGACTTAAGATCTTCACAAGCAATAGCTTTTGAAGGTTTCTTACTGCATCCCGTTCATTTTTGCAGCATTCTTCCCAAACTGACGCAATATTTAATTGAGTATCTTTGTTCATTATTAGTCAGTTATTTCTATGTATCATCTGACCAAGTTAACAATAATTTTCGCGCACAATGGTTTTCTGACGTTGCAGCCACTAGGATCAAACTGATCCCATTCACGATTGTAATGTCAAATTTCCATTATTTTTTTCTCGCCGGTGATGGACTTTCGGATCAGAAAAAAATGCTTATTCCTTTTATAATACACCATATACATATATATATATATATATATATATATATATATATATATATATATATATATATATATATATATATATTATGTGTGTGTGTGTTGTGTGATTATATTCATAAACTTTAATTTTATACAATATTTATAAAATATTCTTATATTTTGGAGGGGGCTAGAAATATTTCATTCATTTTAAGGTCACTAATTATTCTAATTATTTAGAACTGTTAGTTTCTGTATATTCGCACAATGTTAGTGTATATATTTAATTTATTATAATTGTAAGCCATTTTAGTAATTAATATATAATAAAGTGTATCTTCTTTAAATATCATCATCATTCATTTTTATCTCACTTTAATTCATTATTTTAGTAATGAGTATAAAAACAGATTTAGAATTCACTTTTAAAATCTAATATTTATAAAACGCTTTTTGCATATTTTAAACCCATAATATTAATTAAGAAATTTTAAAATATATTAGAATTTTTTAGATTAGCATGCGTATATTCTGTTTATCGCTATTTTGGAGAAAAATACCTTGAAAATCTACTTTTTTTCTTTACGTTTGATTTTTCTCTTTTCTGTGATAAAAGCACATTTGCTTTAGTTTTTCGCATTTTAGAAGATTTTTTTTCTTTGATATGGGGGAGAAAACTATTTTTACATAAATACCATTGAATATCGAAAAACTATTTAATTTTATCAAATACTTTTAAGTATCATCCTGAAAATCTTAATCATTCAAGTTATAATAACTATTTAATACAATTTTAACTTAAAAACATAAAACTTTCCCTTTAAATTTCATTAACATTAATCCTCTACTACATTAAAATTTTATTCAAAATTACAAATGTACATCACTAGTAATTTTTAAAATTTTATATATATTTTAATGTATATTAATGTATATTTAATATTAATTTATATACACATTTAATTTTAATTTTTAAAATTCATATATATTTTGATGTAGTTTTTAGTTTCAAACTGGATGAAATATCAAAATTTTTATTGAATCATTTCATTAGATTTTAAAATATAACATTTTAAAATGTATCGTATGTATCTGCTTCGAAACAATGCGATGGAGAATAAACTAAAATATATTATCTGATATTCTCATTTTTCTAATATCATTGAACTTTATAAATAATATCTTACAAAAATATCTTTTCTCACAAACCGCATTTCCTAAGCTCTAAAACAATTCGGTTTTTCATTCCCAAAATTATGCATAATTTAAATTCTTCGTAAACTATTTCATAAATATTTTTCTCTTTATCATAAACTAGTTGCACAAAAATTGTTCCGTTCAATATTTTATCCACGTGGATAAACAATTTTAGTTCATATCCATGCAAAAAGCATTTTTATTTTATATTCTTGTAAGCTTTGCAAAACTTTTTTTCTACTTAAATAATTTTTAGTTTAAAAAGTTATAAATTTCAAACAATTATAAATTTTCCCTTTTGTAGCATTCTTTTATTCTCTTAAAATTTAATTCGATTAAACTAGATCAATATGTTAAATAAATTATTTTATTAAAGTAACTGATTTTTAAATGTTTATTTAAAATTTGTTCATTTATGCAAACGGTTTATTCATCACCATATACTGCAATTTTTTAAAACATGTTGTACTTTTTAGATTAACTAAAATATCATTTAAAACAATAACTGATTTAGGTAAATGAGGTTCTACTGTAATAGAAATGTTCTAAATAGACTGTTTATTTAGAAGAATATTAATTGATTGTTTTGAAAACCATTTTTAAAAGAGATTTCCTAAGCTTCAGTGAATCTGTTTCGAAATTTTAAAGTATATAAGTTTGATATCAATTTATTTAAATACAAAGATTTTGTATTCAATGATATCCTGAATAATTCATCATCAGATTAGTAATTGTAATTAAAATGTATCTTTTTGTATTTGTATCCAGAATGACTTGATTCTAATATATTTTAAAGAAATATTTTAATTTGGTTCTCTTTGAATCTATTAAATATGCAAACTCATGATTCTGACATTTATTATTTTATTATAAGATGTGGCTTATGTCCATTTTTGCGTCCAAGAAAGTTCGATTCTACTTTGAATTATTATGAGTTTATAAAAATTATTTTAAAATTCTGTGTAATGTACTTTAATAAATTATTTACTTTGTTTATTTGCTTGCCAGATTAATCACAAACTTTTGCATTGTTTCTCTATATGACTTTTTTCAAAAACATAGGACTTTAAAAACTAATTAGCTGGAAGAACGTACTTCGTTCGATTCTGCTTAAATCACTTTACATCCGGCTCAATGAATTTTGAATTTACATTTGACTTGCCATATGTTAACTTGTGTTTCAGACTTTACTAGAAAGAACTTTATACCTACATTTTGAATATCCATCATTTTGGTGGTGTTTTCCTTTGAAAAAAATCATATAGTACTAAAAGTGAAATAAACGAAATATCCAAAATAATGATAATTTCAATACTGGCTGAAATTTTGCTCTAAACAAGAACTACAACATGCTCAAAACCTTATAGCATCTAAATGTGACATTACAAAGCATACTTTAAGTTCTAGTCTAATGAATTGAAATGATAAATATTAAATTGATGCAATTAAAAAAAGAGAGAATTTACTTTATATAAATATTTATTTTTCTAACTCCGCTTTTACCAAAATAAACATAAAAAAAGTTAAGAAGAAGAACTTCTTAAAGAAGTTTCAAATTATCTGTGATAATATAAAGTACTGAAGTTTAACATGAAAAAGTGTAAACATTATAAAAAAATTACATGCAACTCAAAATAATGTTTTTCATTATGAAAGGAAGTATCGAGTACATATTAGTTAAAAGCAAATTGAATGATGTAGAATGTTTAAAATCGACTTTTGCTTACAAAAGTTACAAAATATTGAAAAAGTGGATACAACTTTTTATGAACATTTTAATGTATTTCCGACTGTTTCGATGGAAAGATTTAAATCACATTCATTACAAAATTTAACACATTATATTAAGATTTTCAACTACAGCACTTTAAGTATATTTATGTAAAATGATTTTATACTTTATTGCATTGAGCAAAATGTCACTATGAATTTTGTAGTATCTAAAAGAAATTGGTTTTTGCAAATATTTTCTTTTAGATTTCTTTTAGATACTTGAATTTTCTGTTAGATACTTTTAGATACTGAATCTTTTAGATACTTGACGAATTTCTTTTAGATACTTGAAAGTATCTAAAAGAAATAGGTTTTTGCTATTTTCATTTCAACATATCATTTGCAGATAAATCAACATTTGCAGAAAAGTTTAATTTTTTAACCTTCAATAGGTATTTTTAAGATTAATACTTTTTTAATTGCATTTTGTACTACTCATTAGTGATTAATCTGTTGAAGTAATGCTTTTAAAAATTATGTACATATACTATTAAAATTTTTATATCGCGTGAAATAAATATTATTTATATTAATATTCTATTAGCATATACTTACAAATAAAAGAATAAATCATATATAAGTTGATTTAAAAAAAATGCATTGCATATTTAAAAAATTCCATTTTTTATATTTTTATTTATTGATTTATTATGGAAACATGAATTTTAATTTCAAATCTTATTCATAAATTATAAATGAGCATTTATTATTAACATTTAAAATAGCCACACAAAAATAATAGCATTTATAATACCTTTATAAAAAATAATCTTATCATCAGAAGTCATTAAAATCAAAATCAATTTTTTGCAAAAAATACTGTACATTATAATATTTGCAATTAAATAATTCAATATAGCAAAATACTGGAATTTACTATTCATAAAACTACAAACATTATTATTCATATGCATATTTAAAATTATTTACATCTCAAAAGCATTATATAAGAGAAAACCCTCAGAATGATTTGTTCCATCAAATTTAACTTTAATCAAAATGTCAAAGTGTTTTCTGTTTTTTCTTTCTTTTTTAATTTTTTCTGTAAACAATCGAATGATTTTTCTGTATCAAACACTCAGAGAATTGCAATTTGTGGAAAGATAATAGAAAACATATGTAATAGTTAAAATGTAAAAGTTCTAAAAAATATTAAAGGAAAGAATTTCTTCTGTTAATAAACACGCTATATATATCTATGAAAATAAAAAAAAGTATTTCCAGTAAGCTGCTTACCATTATTTCCATTCCTTCTCATTTATTTAAAAACCATCTTGATTACTTAAATAACAAAAATGTTTTTCGGAGAATATGATGTCGACTGAATACAATGGAATAATTTAGGAAAAATACTCCTTCGTTCGGTATATTTATTAAATCTCTATATCCCATTACAACAGTTCTTTAAAGATGAAACCATATAGCTGTAAGTATTCATCTAAAAATTTATTTTTGTTGTTTTTAAGTAAAGGAGTGAAACTTTCAAATGAAAAGATAACTTCTCAGAACAAAAGCTTATTTAAATATCTTACAAAAAAAACTAGCTGAGTGAATAAAGTTTGTTAAAAGAAGCATTTATTTAAAATAATTAAACTATTGTTATACTTGAAGCCGATAGTTAAAAGGAAAATATGATTAAGTTTGGAAAACAAACTTTAAAAAGAAGTATAAACATAAATTATATATATGCGTGTGAAATAATATATATATATATATTAATGTGTGTGATCTTCTACTTCCGTATTTCTATAAATTTAATAAAATTTTACAACCATAAAGAATTAATATATATGAATTAATAAAAACTATAATCAGCATAAATGCACTGTAATACTTTAAAAGTATTACAATGCATTTATGCGGATAGTAATTTTGCATTGTTATCGAATATGACGGATTATACTGAATGTTATCAATTTTGATGCATTAAAAATAAATATGTTTTGTCAATCTACTTTTGAAAGTCATTAAATATTCCTTGTTTGCTTTTTCCCTTTTTTGATTTCTATTTTAAATTTTTTTTCTCAGTAACAAAAAATTAATGATTTAAAATTAATATAAGTTTCCTTAAGGGATTTTCAGATAGATAAAGTTAAAATTTTTAAGACATTAATTCAAATTTCTTTGCTTTAAGTTGAATAAGAATAGCGACTATACCTTTTTCGACTATCCACCGAAATATTCCTTTTTTTAGAAACCATCAATGTATAGTTTTTAATCTGGAGAGGCAATGCTTAATTAACTAGAATTCCAAATATTTGTGCATAATATCATCCTACAGTTTCTTTTAAGAAAAGTTTTTTATCTGGTGAGGCAATGCGTAATTAACTAGAATTGCAAATATTTGCATATAATACCATCCTACAGTTGCTTTTAAGAAAAGTTTTTAATCAGGAGAGGCAATACTTAATTAACAAAAATTGCAAATATGTGTATATAATAATTGCAAATATTTGTATTCATCCTGCAGTTCCTTTTAAGAATAGTTTTTTTATCTGGAGAGGCAATGCGTAATTAACTAGAATTGCAAATATTTGTATATAATATCATCCTACATTTCCTTTAAAGAATGTCTTTTTATCTGGAGAGGCAATTGACATTGACACCAGTGAGCTCGCCTGTACCTAATTCTAAGGAGCTTTACCAGTTCAATGGGATCTTCTGGGACTTTTATTAAACACTATATTAAAAAATGACATTATAAAAATTTTTACAACAGTTGAACATAATTATCTTACAACATGGCTTTAAATATGCAATTTCCGGTTAATTGTAATTATGAAAACAAGATTACAATATAATGGAATCTATGATGAATTATATACAGTTAACATAATGATTGTAATTTTGCAAAGTTCTTGATTATAACTAAATAAAAATTTATAAACAATATTCAAAATGTTTTTAATATTTACAAAGACAGAGCCTTATTTTGGTCAATGCATGTTTTTAGCTAAGTTGTAGAAGAGTTCCCAATCCAAAAAATTAAGTTTTCATTGTTTATTAGGAATTCAACTGTTTTATTTAATTTTGCTCTCGCGGTTCGATTTCTCAGAGTTCTCTTCTTCCAGGGAATCTTCCAATTTTCGCTGGGTATGGCTAGATGCCAAGATAATGTTAAGGAGCAGGTTGTAAAGAAGTGGAGTGAATTTCCTTCTCTTCTACAAGTGCAATCTTTGGAATTAGAAATATGGAACCTGTGGAAGTAAGATAGAAATTGTCTGGAGCTCGTAAAGAAAAGTACCTCATTCCTAGTCCAGTTAAGGGTTTTCTTGCTAACTTTCGGTATCATCTCGTGAACATTTCTTCCAGTTATTTCATTATTCCAATCTTCCTGCCAACGATCCATTATCCAGTTATCAAGTAAAGATTTGGTATGACAACATGGTAATGCCAGGACCTGAGAAGAATTACTTGATAGTGCAGCCGTTTTTGAAAGTCTGTCCGCTGCCTCATTTCCTTCTGTACCTTGATATGACTTTACCCAACCAATCTCGATGTTATCTGCTGTTGTTAGGAGATCTTGCATTTCTCGTACCATAGGACATTTGTTAAGAGGATTAGATAAAGATTTAAGGCATTTTTGACTACTTGGTAGATGTTTGTTGGAAGAGGTTGTGATGCAGCTACTTGAATGGCTTTACGCAGAGCATATATTCAGCTTGATATACTGTGTTTTCGGGTTGCAGCCCAGTACTCCAAGTATTTGTAATACGAGTTCAGAGTATACTATCATTCCGGATCCTACTTTTTCTTCTATTTTTTGAGCCATCTGTGAAAATTGTTGGGAACCCTTCATTGTAACGTAATATATGATTTTGCTCGTGTGTTCTTACTTTGCTCTCTATATTGAAGACTCCATGGTGAATTGTTTCTCCTTTTATAACTTTCTCAATCAATTTTGGTGCAGAAAGAATAGGATCAACTTCACAAGGAATTTGTGCCTTTGCATGCCTTGTACACTTTGCCTCGGCTTCTATTTTTAGGTAGAGAGGCAGTATTTCAGTTATAATTAGAAGAGCTCTTGTAGGAGTCGTTCTAAACGCACCAGTGATGTTTAACAAAAATCTCCTTTGAATCGAAAGTAATTGTTTTGTTCTTGTTGTTAAAGGTGTTCCCCAAATTGCTGCCCCATGTGCCAACATCCTCTCTATTACAGTTTGATATAGTAAGATTCAGTGTCTTTAGGAAATTCCCCAATTGTTTCCTTCTGTATTTAAGAATTTTTGCTGTAATGTCATAGCTCTATTGGCCTGTGATTTTAGATGTGAAATTAGTTTAACTTTTTGTTAATAATTACTGCTAGAAGTTTAATTGTGCCTTTTTTATCACTCTGCTGTTTCCCTAAAAATTTTTGGACCACATTTAAGCTTTGCTATTAGAATATATTTGGCGTTTTCTAGAGAAATTTCAAGAAAATTATCATCTGACCATTTCTTAAAATAAACCAGTGCCTCTGTTGCTACTTTGCCCAGTTTTTTCTCGCTCTTTGTCACTACTACGAAAGTAAAATCATCAGCAAGTGCGTGAAGATGTATCATGATTTCTGGAACATGTTGTTTTCCTATATCACTCCAGTTCTTTTTAAGGGCTATATCTGCAATTAAATTCCATAGAATGTGGCCACTACAAGAGCCTTGTGGGCAATCAATAGTTTGTTTCTTTCTGGCTAAACCATCATTAGTTGACATAATGATTCTTTTATCTTCAAGATTACTGTTCATAATTTTTTTATGTTGTAAGGGCATTTTGTGGTTTCCAATCATTTGGTTTTAATTTGTAATGTTGAACTGTATCAAAAGCTCTTTTGATATCAATCGTGATTACGGCAGTGTGTAGTTTTGCAACTCTGCATAAGTTAATCTTATTAATGAGTGTCATAAGGGTATTGTCCACTGATCTGCCTTGACTAAAGAAAAGCTGGTTGCAATTAAAATAGCCAGTAGATTCCAAGTAATAATTAAGTCGTTTTGTTGTTATTTTCTCAAAGAGTTTACCAATAGTAGGTAGAAGAGAGATTAGTTTCGAGGATTGTACATCATATTTGTTTTTACCTTCTTTATGAAATAAAATAATTATGCTTATTTTAAGACACTTTGGAAAATAAGACATATGTAAGCATTTGTTGGGGAGTTTGTATAGAAGATCTGGAAACCTTTTATGTAAGCTCTTAAGGATTGAGTTATCCATTCCATCATATCCTGGTGCTTTACCCCTTGGTAGAGACTTCATTGTTCGTGCAAGTTCCTCCTGGATAAAGAGTATGTCATTCGGAGAAAATTCAATATCAAAAGGTGGTTGCAAAGATAAGGGAATTGGACGTTCTGGGAAGAGATCTTCAAGGATCTTTATTTGCTGTGTCCAGTTGAGAGCCTTTAAATATGTTTGAAGATGGGTTAAAAAGGTGGGAGGGGGGAATACTTTTGTTGAACGCTGATATATATACTTTCCCAAGTGGGTATTTTGCTGCTGATCAGAAATTTATCCACGCATCTTTCTTGGCAGTTCTAATTAATTTATTATAAGAAGCCACTTTGCTTTAATAGATGTTACAAAACTGTTCTTTTTCAATTTGTTGGCCTCGTTGAATTCTTCTCCTTATGGCCTTGAGTTCTTTCTTTTTGATTTCAAGTGATAAAGACTACCGAGTAGGTTTAACTCTTAAATTTTGCTTTTTGGTTTTGAAAGAATTTGAGCAGCATTCGGAAATTGTACTTTGTAGTCTTGAAGTTATGTTTTCTAGTTTACTATTTTTGTTGTATCAATAAACTTTTGGAAATCTTGAATATAAGGACTGAGCAGATTTAAAAATTTGGCGTAGTTTCCATAACATGTCTTGTAACTTTTTATCTTAAAGCGTTTGGTAACTTTGTTAAGGGTGATTGATAAATATTGATGATCACTGAGTGTCTCTTCTTCTAAAACATTCCAGTATATAGTATTCGGTAAGTTTTCATTAGGTACTAAAGTTAAATCAGGCTAACCTCGTTGTAATCAATTAAGATATGTAGATTGTGAGTTAGGGTTATTTAGAAGAAAAATGTTATTAGACATAGTAAAACCTTGTACGAGTTCACCCCTTGCATCATTATGTTGATAACCTCAAATAACTCTGTGGGAATTTAGATCTGCTCCTATGAGGAAATTTTCAGGTTGTATTTTTCTGACAACTGTATCTAATTCATAAAGAGTGAGTGAAATGTCATTTGGGACACAGTCGGTGAAACAGGAGTTTGGTGGTGGATTGTATGCTGAAATAATATTAAATGGTTCGGAATTAACTGTAATTTTAATTGTAATTGTCGTTTCAGTGGCGTTAACCAATATTGGTTTTAAGTCCCTCATTGCAACTATAATAGCTGCTTTGAAATTTTTCGAGGTCCAGTGCGTCCATGCCGAAGGAATACCGAAAATTCTTTCATTCAGGATGTAAGATTCTTGAACGAGGAAAACTTTCACATCATGTTTTTAGCTGTGACTCCTAAGAGATCTGCAGGTGACTTTGATTTTTTTTAAAATTTATTTGAAAGATTTTCAAGTTAGGTAGAGTATGAGTTTCTATGAAATTACTAGTGTTTGCAGTTGTCAAATGATTACTGCATTCCATTCTTCGAAGTGTCTTTGTGGTGCAATTAGTTTGATTGTTTTCCTGTGTTTTGATTGTAAATTAGACTTCTACAGTAGATACAATTTCTTGAATAGACTGGGTTATTTATTGGATAGTTGTTTCCGTTATAATTGGCTTCTTTACAGTTTATACAGAAGTTTAACTTTGATTTGCAACTTTCTGTGCTGTGGGTTTTACTAAATTTCCCACAAAATGGTTTTGAAATGCAATATCAACCAATATGGTCAAAGCTTTGGCAGTTGTAGCATCTTCGTATATTTCTGAATTGCCTAGCAATTACTCTCCGAAGAATAAATCTTTTTCATTTACGAGTATGTCCGTCATTATCTAGTCAGCTTCAATAACTACATGGTGTAGTTCTTGTGTGTATCTGTGCGCTCTAATTTCTGTTATATTTATGGGATTTTCTAATCTTGTTATTTGTGTTTCTGTAGGAGTCAAAATGTATTTAATTTATTATTATTATTTTTAAAATATCAAAGAACTAACAATTTTATCGGAAAACGATAATATAAATATAAATTTAAATTTACGACATTAAATTAACGCTACAAAAATATCGTTTTCATTTTTCTATCAAAATGTAAAATGGCAACAGTAGAAGAGAGTTAGAAAAAACAAACAAAAATGAACTTTTTTTTTGTTTTAATATCAAACAGTAAATATAAAGTATGTTAAGTTATTGTTAAACGCAAATACTTGTAAAATATTAAATGTAATATAGTAAATGGATGTAAAGTGTTACCTGTAAATATTTAGCGTAATAAAATTATTTCTCAATAATCTTCTGTTTGGTGACTACAAAATTGGTGACCCGTAGAACAAGGAAATGTCTAGAACAGAAGTAACTGAAAGCGTAGCACAGGCATCGTTTGAACTCAACAAAGTGAGTATAAAAATTACAACTTTTTGGACAGATAAACCAGAAATTTGATTTTTTCAAGTTGAAGCTCAATTTAAAATATCGGTAATATTATCTGAAGAAACTAAGTCAATTACCTGGTGTCACAATTGGAACCGAAATATGTGGAAAACATTTGGGACATTGTGAATAGTGATAATTCAAACAAATTTACAGATGCTAAAAACAGACTGTTAAATATATTTAAAGAAAACGAAAATGTTCGAATTAAGAGACTTATAACTGGTATTGAACTGGGTAACATGAAATCTAGCCAATGTTTGCAAAAACTGCGATCCGTTGCTACAACTGATGTTTCAGAAAATCTCATTAAAACTTTGTGGCTTGAAAAATTACTGGAAATTATTAAAAACATATTATTAATGAGTGAAGAAGATATTTCCAAACTTGCGCTAATGGCAGATAAGATCAATGATAGGAATCCCCGTCCAGATGTTTTTGATGTAGATGAAGCTACAGAAAAAACTGTCTTAACAAACAAATAAACACATGATAAACTGTTAGAAAGAATTCAATATTTGGAACAACAAGTGGCGATGTTTAGTATTGATAAACTCTCATGTCAAGAACAAACCATCGTTCCTCTCGTTCACGCTCACGTAGCCGATCTAGAGCTTGCTATAACGCTAATTGAAAATATTGTTATTTCCATTATAAATTTGGAAGCAATTGCAAACCAGAAAAGTGCCAAGCACCATACCAATGGAAAAAAACAAATAAATGAAAGTCAGGAAAACTAAATGTTGCAGTAGATGTGGCGACATCCCCTGCAAATGTGAAGGATTGTCGAAAATTCCTCCTATTTGTAAAAGATAAAAAGTCCAAAATGACATTTCTTGTTGATAGTGGAGCTGATGTAAACATCATCTACAGATAAAACCTTTTCTTATTTTAACTTATATGCTGCCAATGGTTCAGAAATTGAAACTTAT
This sequence comes from Latrodectus elegans, assembly GCA_030067965.1. Lineage (NCBI taxonomy): Eukaryota > Metazoa > Arthropoda > Arachnida > Araneae > Theridiidae > Latrodectus > Latrodectus elegans. Next base: position 62,405,595 of record CM057822.1, on the reverse strand, counting down.
GGAATAAAAATTCTTAATCTGGATCTTGGTTTACGTAGAGACTTTCAATTTCCCTTTATAAAAGCAAAAGTGAGTAAAGGTATATTAGGAGCTGACTTTTTGAACAAATTTAATTTACTTATTGATCTCAAAAATCAACAATTGATTGATGGAGAAACATTGTTTTTGTATAAAAGGTAACATTTCTTCAATTTCTTTAAGTAGTTATCTAAGTACATTAAATGAGTCAAAAAAATATTCAGATTTGTTTTCTAAATATCCTGATATACTCAAGTCAAACTTATCAATTTCAAATGAACAACATGATGTCAAGCTCTACATAGTAACTGAAGGACAGCCTGTACACTGTAAAGTTTGTCAACTTGACCCAAAACGCCTAAAAATTGTTAAGGAAGAATTTAAATTCATGTTAGGTAATGATATAATTCGTCCTTCAAAGTCACAGTGGTCAAGTCCGTTACATTTGGTAATGAAAAAGGATGGCTCTTATCGTCCATGTGGTGATTACAGGAAGTTAAATTCTCAAACGGTGCCCGATAGATATCCAATACCCAGAATTGAGGATTTTCATCACATTTTAAAAGACATTAAAATTTTTTCCAAAATTGATCTGTTCAGAGCATACCATCAAATACCTATTGCAGAGAAAGATAGATGTAAAACTGTCATTATAACACCATTTGGCTTGTAGGAATTTAACGTAATGATCTTCGGTTTAAAAAATGCGCCAGCTACATTCCAAAGGTTTATTCATGACGTTTTTAGAGATTTGCATTTTACTTTTGCTTATCTAGATGATATATTGATAGCATCACGTAATGAAGAAGAGCATAAGAAATACCTAGATTTAGTTTTTGAATGCTTAAATAAATATGGCTTAAGAATAAATTTGTCAAAATCAACTTTTGGAAAACAAAACGTAGAATGTTTAGGGTATTTGATTACGCCCGAAGGTTCTCGTCCATTACCTGAAAAAGTTGAAGCTATATTAAATTACAAAACACCTCAAACTATTCATGAACTAAGAACATTTCTTGGCGTGATCAATTTTTATCGCCGTTACTTAAAAGATGCTGCAAAGACACAAGCTATTCTACGTGTCTATATGAAAGGTTCTAAGAAAAAGGACAAAACTAAGATCCAATGGACAGAGGAGGCATTAAAACAATTTGAAAAATGTAAACAAGATTTGGCCAATGTTACACTGTTATCCTACCCAAATTCTGAATTACCTCTAACATTGTTTACAGATGCTTCAGATTTGGCTATCGGTTCAGTTTTACAAAACTATGATAAATGGATGGAAGCCAATAGGATTCTTTTCCAAAAAGCTAAATAATGTACAGCAAAATTATAGGACTTATGACCGTGAATTGCTGAGTATTTATATGTGTATAAAGCATTTTAAACATTTTTGAAAGGAAGAAATTTTACCATATTTACTGATCACAAGCCTCTGTTGTATGCCTTTCGTCAAAAACTAGATAAAGCTTCACCTAGACAATGCAGACAGTTACAATATATTTCAGTTTACAACAGATATCAAACATGTTAAAGATGAAAGTAATATAATAGCTGACACATTATCAAGAATAGAAGAAGTAACAGAAATTAATTATGATTATATAGCACATAGTCTAATTGTTGATGAAGAATTTAAAAAATTACACCATTCATCTTCCTTAAAATTTCAGCAATATCCATTACCATCAGAAAAATATTTATGGTGTGATACATCAACCAAAACAATTCGACCCTACATACCAAAGAAATACAGATGGAAAATATTTAGTCATTTTCATGGACTTTCACATCTATGTATAAAATCATCAGTAAAGCTTCTAACTTCAAAATTTATTTGGCCAAACATTAAAAAAGACATTCAACAATGGACTTGAGCATGCATTTCCTGTCAGAAGAACAAAGTTTCTCGACACACAAAATTAATTTTTGAAAAACATCCAGAACCAACTGGTAGATTTGAAGAAATTCATATTGACATAATTAGGCCTTTGACTCCATCCAATGGAAATGTTTATTGTTTGACTTGCATAGATAGATTTACGAATTGGATTGAAGTAATTCCGTTAAATAATATACAAGCAGAAACCATCGCTAAAGCTTTCTACAACAATTGGATCAAAAAAAATTAAATAAAAAAAATTCGTCGATTTTAAATATTATTGAAAAATTGTAATGCAAAAAAAAATTTAAAATGCAACTATTCCTTGAAAATTTTGACCTGACCACTGAATTTTTTGTACGAACGATTTATTAGTAATATAAATTTTTATGCGAACATTTAATTTTCGGATAGACATCTAAGAAATGCGATTCACGCATTATATCTCGAGAATGGGAATGAGAGAATGAGAAAATAGCGTCTTCATAGGTCACTCAAAACTGCATTAAGAACCCACAACAACATAGCTTGGAGTGAGACCTTATCAACTGTCCTCCTAGGATTAAGATGTGCCATACAAGAAGATACTAATCAACAATAGCAGAAATGGTCACCAAGAAGTTTAAATGGTCAACCAATTAAACTTCTTTGTGAATTTTTCACAGAAAGTTCTATTTATACCACACCAGAAACATTCATAAATAATCTTAAAACACAAATAGAATCCCTAAGACCAAGATCATCCAATCACAAAACTTCACAAAACGTTTTCGTTCACAAGGACTTAAAAACATGCTCAAATGTATTTCTGAGAGTGAATCGAATAAGGAAGTCACTTGAACCACCATATGAAGGACCATCTTTAGTGATCGAAAAAATGCCAAAATATTTGTCTAGAAATAAAAGGAAAAAGAGTTAATGTGACTATTGACAGGTTAAAACCAGCCTATATACTGGCAAATGTCAATGAAAATTTGCCTTCTATAAAAGAAGATGCAGGGAAAGTGAATAATGAAAATGCACCTCCTAAACGTTCTCGAGCTGGAAGAGCAATCCAGATACCAGCAAGATTTAAGGACTGCATTGAACTCTATTATTATTGAAAAAAATAACTCTCCTAACTATCATTTTTTAAAATTTGCTCCTACCAATCATATTTTTTTAAAGCGTAACTTAGTCACTGGTGGGGGAGTAATGTAGGAGTCAAAATGTATTTAGTTTATTATTATTATCTTTAAAATATCTAAGAATTAACAATTTTATATATATATATATATATATATATATATATATATATATATATATCGGAAAACGATAATATAAATTTAAATTTACGACATTATATAAATTAACGCTACAAAAATATCGTTTTCATTATCTATCAAAATGTAAATTGGCAACAGTAGAAGAGAGTTAGAAAAACAAACAAAAAAGAACGTTTTTTTTTTTTGTTCTAATATCAAACAATAAATATAAAGTATATTAAGTTATTGTTAAACGCAAATACTTGTAAAATATTAAATGTAAAATAGTAAATGGATGTAAAGTGATACCTTTAAATATTTATAGCGTTATAAAATTATTTCTCAATAATCTTCTGTTTGGTGACTACATTTCATCTTCCAATACTTTGATGATGTCTTCTTCTCTAATTGAAATTGGGACATTATTTAATAATCTTTTTAGAATTAAGTAGAATAATCTTTTTGGTTGGGCTTCTTGGTTCTTCTTCTGCGTGTGAGCTTCTGCGGGAAGTTTTTGAATCAATTTTGTTTTGTCTGTTTCATTTTTGCAAAGAATTTTGGTTGCAAATCTACCCCAAACAATCCTTCTTGGTTTAATTGAGCAGGAAAAGTTAACAAGTTTTTCCTTATGAATTTCTGGAGGGATACCCTTTTTAGGCAGAACTCTGTGGTAGCTTTTTTCTTTTCCATTCTCTTTTTAATGCCTCAAAATATAGTTGTTTTTGGGCACTCTTATTTGGTTTACTCTCTTCATCGGTGATAGATACTTCTAATTTTGATTGCATTTCGCAAATCTCATTTAACTTAGTGTTGATGTTTGAAAATTGTTCATGAAGGTAATTTTGCGAAGAAAGTTTCTTCTTTGATTCTTCAGAAATGCTTCGTGTGTGTTCTTTTATTTAATTTCTCTAAATTTTCTAGATGATCAAGAATTTTGTCTGATTCTAGACGTTCGTGTTCAGATGATACGTATATCGAAAATTTTTATTTTGAAATTAACATCGTTAGCTTTTCCAACATTTTACTTTCAGGTTCTTGATTGTTATAATATATGTTGTTTTCAATGTCTTTATTGATGCTAGGTTCCTTATCTGGGGAGAGTGAGACATCAACTTCATAATATAAATTAACTCTCTCTAAGTTTACAACAGGATTGATTGCCACTCTTGTCTCTTGGGTTAAGATTCTTTTTGTTCTAGTTCCTGGCTGAGGTCTGAGAGAATAATTATCTGTTTCTTCGGTTGAAGTGGTAGAAGGAAAATCAATCTTCTCTGGATGATCCATATTTATTTCTTTAATTATATATTTTGGCTGATGAATAATGCTGATGGGTAAGCCAAAATTATTGTAATTTAAAAAGCAAATAATTTTATTTTATAGATAGCTTAATTGGTATAATTATGGAAGAATTAATATTTTAATCTAGTTTAGAAGCTACTAATAACACTTTGTTGAAGAGATTATCTTGTAAATAAATTTAAATGCAGAAGTAGAAAGATAGTGGAGATTTTGGATCTAAAATCAAATGGATCTTTAGGAATTGTTGAACTGCTCGGCAAAATTTATACAAACAGCAGTTAAAAATTCTAAATAGATTAAAATACAAGATAATAAGAATCTAATACAAGGAGAAAAAAAATCTTTTGTCTCTATGACTAATAGAAGTTGAGATACAGGCTTGATTGAAATTCACTAATATGGTAATAAACCAAAAATAATTGGTGCCCAAAGGGTTAAGATACGAAATGCAGAAGGAGCATGCGCAAAAGCAAAAAATGAACTTAGAAATATACACGATAATAGCATATAAGACTAAAAGTAAGATTGAAGAACCGCGTAGGGATAAAAAAAAATACAATTTCTTCAAGTGCTTAAAAATTAATATGAAATCAAATACTTAAGATAGTGTAAAAATATTCATACCAATCAAATCCTAATAAAAAAAGAGACACTATACCAAAAGAACAAGCTTAAATATTTATACCTAAATGTATGATGACAAACTAAAAGCAAAAGAAACGCGTAAGTACTTACTTTTTACTCAAAACATGACCTTACTTTAAAATTAATATAAAATCAACAATTGCAGTCAGAAAATCATTTTTGGTATTATTTTACTCACCGGAATTTTAGGATTAAAGCTGCAAAAAAAAAACACTCAGTGTAATCATTTTGATTAATGACTAGTTAATTAGGAAGAATCAAAATCTTCAAGTAAGAAAAGAAGAAAAATACGAAATTTTTAGATTCAGAAAATAAATTATATAATTAATTCTAATTAAAATTTCGCAATTCTACAAAAGGTTGCTATTTAAGTATTCAAATATCTATTTAATGATATAAAATTTAGGAGCTTTTCATTAATGCTTACTGCTTTTCATTAATTTTTTGTGTTCACTTGCAGTTTGAAAATGCTTCAATCGAAAGTATGAAATCAAAGTTCAACATAAAATCTTGCTTCATGAAAATATTCGAAAGTTTTTCTGAGTTATTTACAGAAGGCTTGAAATATCCTTTTGATGCAGTAATGAAAATTGAAGTTCTGTTGCATTTAGGTGATGAGATATTGATTTTTTTGCATCCGCAAATGGAAGACTCAAATGCAAGGGCATGGAAAGTGCCGCTTCTGTTGCTGAGGGGAATGTTGCTGCGGTAAGGGTAGCGTCACTCAGACTCCATTGAAAATATATTATTATTTTCAGAGTTTTTTGTAAATAACAAAGAAACTATTAGAAGTTAGATCGTAAATTTTTGTTACTTGTTATAACTTTGAAAACTGAAACGAATAATGCTACATACGTAAATATTCAGCTAAGAAAAACAGTCCTAATCCTTTGTCGATTGAAGAAAGTTCAATGAACGTGTACGCCGCAAGAAAAAGGCGGTGGGGCCTCTCCTGGAGAGACAATGCGTAATTAACTAGAATTGCAAATATTCGTATACTATACCATCCTACTGTTCCTTTTAAGAATAGTTTTTTATCCTGAGAGGCAATGCGTGAGGAACTAGAAATATAAATATTTGTATATAATATCATCCTACAGTTCCTTTTAAAAATAGTTTTTTTATTTAGAGAGGCAATGTGTGATGAACTAGAATTGCAAATATTTGTATATAATATCATCCTACAGTTCCTTTTAAGAATAGGTTTTTATCTAGAGAGGCAATGCGTGATGAACTAGAATTGCAAACGTTTGTATACAATATCATCCTACAGTTCCTTTTAAGAATAGTTTTTATTCTGGAGATGCAATGCATAATTAAGTAGAATTGCAAATATCTATATATAATATCATCTTACAGTTCCTTATAAAAATAGTTTTTATTCTGGAGAGGCAATGTGTAATTAATTAGAGTTGCAAATATTTGTATATAATATCATCCTACAGATAAAGTATAATTTGCCCCTTCAGAACTTAATTAAAATTACAATGTCCAGAATGGAAATATTTTTGTTCTGTTTCCTTACAATAAAAAAGCAGTTGGATATAAACTTTCTGCTTTCTCCTCTAGCAGATTTCTTACCTGGACATTTTCCATGATTCTTGCACTGTGTAAAGGGAGTTACATGAACATAATTTTTTTCGTGGAAGTAAAACTTATAGAAGTTGAAACACATTACACAACAGGCTTAAGGTATTTATTCATTCTTTCTGTATTAGATGTCGTACTACACAATTAACATTCCAGAATGAAACAAATTAAATACTGTAAAATTTGAAATCTAAAACAAATTATGTATCTTTATTAGCATATCCAATTTAGATACTTTCCATGTTCTTAATTGAAATAATATTTCATATTTATAAGATGTATTTTAAATTGAGGAGTGCGTATTTATTTTAAAAACTAAAAACAGTTTATATATCTATATATATCTATCTATCTATATATATATATATATATATATATATATATATTAAGTATATTAAGTAATACTTCCTTAAGTTAGCGAATATTATTAAATATACTATTCAATTTTTTTTTAATTTTCCTGAGTTGAATATGTTATTTTGATAACATAGTGTAAAATGTTTTTTTTATTTAAGTTCAGAAAAAACAAATGTTTATAAGAACATTTAATAATTTATAAAATTGAAACGGTATCAGATTTTTTCAGTTTGTAATGTACAATTCAAATTAATGTTTCACAACAGTATTTTTTCCACTCACAAGTTTACTCAGAAATTAACCTCAGAGAAGGAATAAAATACATCATTTTTAAGTAATGACAATAATCATTTATTTCACGCTAAAGAAATGAAAAGATTTTTATTATATTTGTTTGAAAAAGATTTTTTTATTTATTTTAAAAAGATTTTTTAAATATTATTTACATGTTTAAAATAAATTTTACTTAAAATGTTTGTTGATTAATTAATACTTAGAATCAATTCTACAGTTATATAAATTACAGTTACTTGGAGTATTTGATAAAATTATAATGATTTCTCTTTTGGAAGAAATAATAACTTATTTTAAATGAGGAATTATCTAGCATAGACTTAGATCTAAAATCTAATAATTTGCAAATATATCATAATCGTTTATTTGCAATGCATCTAAAACAATAATTAATTGCCCTTTTTAAATCTCAATTTAATGAAAATAACAAATAGTTTACTTAAAAATGTAATTTTTAAAAATATACGAAATAATTTTTCTCCATTAGAGAAATTTTTGATATGAAATATAGGACTTAAATTAGCAAAATTATTGAAATTCAATTTCGTATGATGCAATCTTAAAAAATATTGATTGAACTGCTTTATTTAAAAATGTTTCTGGGAAAACTTTGCTTTTTCTTTTTGTTAAATAGTAGTCCAACCATTTATAAATATTTTAATTACTCTTTGGTAAATACTGTTTTGTTAAGCAAGCGTAAGCCCCAATTATTTCATAATACCACCTTTAATGGAACGATACAAAAATCATACACAAATAGTGTGTGATGTCTTTAGAAAAATTTTAAATAATATCATCAATATTAAACCTTTTTTTCTCATATTTAACAATTACTTGTGCTTCAGTGATTTATTATCTTATATGTTTAGTTATGTTATAGTTTTCTTAGAAAACATGCACAGTAAAATTCTGTCTTTGTAATTTGTTAATGTCCTTTACTTCATCCACCATGTCAATCCAAGGAATAGAAAAAGAAGAACAAAAAAGCTTAATGTTTTGATAAATGGAAAATGGAAGATTTGAGTGAGATAGGAGTAAAATATTTGGTTTGGACGAAAGTATAGAACTCTAAATACTATTCTTCATGAAATTCTCAATATATATATATATATATAATTTTTTTGATATAGAATATTTATTTTACCTCTTCATCTGATTATCTCATACTTAGTGTTTCTATTATAGTATGACCTTTTCAGGAAATATTTTTCTTCTTAATCTCACATTTTTTCGCTTTTTATTCAATTAATATTAACCATATTTTTTCTCTTTATCTTGAGTAATTATTACCAATTAAATTAGGGATTGATTAAATGCATTATTGAATGACAAGTCATGATCTTAAATGGAAAATCGATATGTCTGAAAGAAGTTTTTGTTGGTTTTTCAGTTCTAATATAAGATTAAAGAGCAGTTTTGACATTTTTAGTATATTAAAGTACTTTTAATTACTATTTTTAGAATTTACATTGAATTGAAATTTGGAATTTTATTGTATGTTTATGACACATAAAACAACAATTTCATGCAAATCTCCTGATCTCAATGTAAACAAATTTAGAAGACAAGAAATTGTTTAACATATTTAAAATAAATAGAATAAAGATAGCACAAATTCTGTAAGAAATGTTATGCTTATAAATTAATAAAATATTTAGAACAAGTCCTTCATTATAAATTTTAATTTTTAATTTTCATGAGTATTTGCAACACTTGTAATAAGGTTATTTAGCAAACTGTTACAAATACCACGCTATAGCTCGTTTTCTTGCAATAAAATTAGCAATTCTTAATGTACATTTACTTTTTGCATCACGTAAACACAAATAGACAAATTAAAAACATTTTTATGAAAAAAAATTTAATTTATTGGCCAGTAAATAATATGTATGATTTCCCTTCGCTCAGTTGGTGGATAAAATTATAAAATTGAGTATCAAGAGTGCTTGGGATCTAAACACTGAGCGTTTCGCCTTAGACCAACAACCTTATTGGGACCTCACTTTGCAGGGTCCTTAGTCAGAAAATACACTGGTGAGCACCATAGATGCCTTGAAGGAAGCATGCAAATAACATGAAATTTAAATGTTGCATTACTGAAGATAAGATATGCAAATGATTAAATTTTCAGCACAGATGCACATCACGAGTGCCTATAGTACAACTTCAAAGTTCTATTTAAGGCTTGGAAATTATGACGATTTCAAAGTTCGGCACTTGTGCTTTTGTTATGATTTTTTCAAAAAAATACGATCAATTGTGCCTTGTAGAAAACAGTGATCATTTTTGATCAAGTATCCGAGTACGACAGAGGGAGGATGGTGGCCTACCCAGATTGTGGATTATCCTAAGGGTAAATCTGTAGTCGTGTTCTATGAAACCATACAACTGTAATGTTGATAAGTGATCGATGGATGCAGGGTAGTAAGACGGATCGACTTGTTCGATCACATCCATCTCAGTGCACCACTTCATGTAATGAAAGGTGAATTGTGTGCATGACAGTGACGGATCTCTCAGCCAAATCACGAACTATAGCACAGTCCTTAACGCATCATCCAGTATCTGTGCGTACCAGTTGACGCCATTTACAGCAGAGTGGTCTGTTCGTAAAACCTTCATTCTTCGTCTAACCTTGAAGCAGAACCATAAACGTCTCCGCCAAAAATTGTGCAATGAAAATGGGATGTGGATGACAGAATGGAACGAAATTGTCGTTACTGACAAGTCACGCTTCTCTCTGTAACACCACCATGGTCGCATTCGAGTCTGGAGACGCCGTGAAGAAAGAATGCTGAACAGATGCATTATGCACCACAACACTGGTCCTGCAGCACGTATTATGTTATTGTGTGGTATTGGATATCACTCTCAAACTCTTCTAATATGCATTGCCGGTACTTCAAATAGCCATCGCTACATCTCCGATATCTTGGAGTCAGTTGTCCTTCCTTATCTTCAGGGTTAACCTAAAACCATATTTTAACAGAATAATGCGCGACCACACATAGCATGCAATGTTTAGGGGTTCTTCGTCAATCGCTAGATTGGATTGCTTCCCTGGCCGACTCACTCTCCGGATCTTTTGCCTATAGAAAAAAAGGTGGTCCATACTTGCCCAACGATTAACCCAGATTACATCCTCAGCTACCACACCAGATCAACTTTGACAACATGTAGAAGCTGCTTGGTCTGCTGTACCCCAAGAATACATCCAATATCTCTTTGAATCAATGCCGAAGCGTGCATTAGCAGTCATCCCCAACCATGGAGATGAGTCTGGCAACTAATTTTAGGGGAACCACACTTCACAGAAGTCTATAAACTTAATCATTTGATACTTGGTCAAAGAATTTTATGAAGGGGTTACACGGCATCGTTAGAATGCTAATATAAATAAAGTGTAAGACTGAATTTCAGGAGGATGGAAGGAAATTTGAAAGGAATAACCCACATTTTATGATTTAAAAAATAGTTTGTTTTGTGTTAAAAAAATAATTTATTTAGCATAAGTCTTGATTTTAAAAACAGGAAATCTCTCTGCCTTCTCTGAAGTGCAGCCATAACAAATATTTTCAAAAGTTGGGATCAGAACCAACAGTTCTGGTCAGGAAGTTAGATTACAAGAGTCTTGATATCAAAAACAGGAAATCTCTCTGCCTTCTCAGAAGTGCAGCCATAACAAAGATTTTCAAAAGTTGGGATCAGAACCCACAGTTCTAGTCAGGAAGTCATAACTCAGATTGTAGTACAATTTTCTAAGAGCATGATCAACGTTGCTTTCGTCGAATTGAGCTTCAAAACAAGAAATCTACAAAGCATCAAATGACAAAAACCGTCAACCATCCTGTTGAGATTTTTCCCGACAATTTAAAACAAACTGTATTTGAATTATGCTCAAAAAACATAAAAGTACTGGAATACATAGTTGTATGCCAGTGAGAAAAATCTCATTTACGCTTAAATGCAAATATTCGAATGCTGTATTGCCAGAAAGTAGGCACTAGGCATTTTAGGATTGGAAGTGGATAATGTGATGAAATAAACCATACCAAACCTTATTTTGCAGTGATGAAAGTTGAAAAACGAAATGATGTCGAGAGATTCTTATGAATCCAGTGTGCAAGGTTATGGCTAAAATATAACGAAGTGGAATGTTCTACTGACATTTTCATATTACAAATTTTAGTGCTTAAATGCTATTTTTGGGTAAGAAAACAGCCCCAAAAAGTTCTTAAATATACTGGTAGATAAATTGCATCTTACAATGTTGCATTTTTACTCTGATGGTTTCTTGAAAGATAATAAAATTACAAACATCGTTAATGTTATATTAAACATCTGAATATCAGACTAACTTCCAACATCTTCCATCTCCACATCATAGTCAAGATCATAACTCGTAAGAAAGTCCTTAAAATATGATGAAAGACGCATCTGATAGCATTTTGTTCTTCCATTTAATTCACAAGATCTAGAAAGATGCATGGCCAATGTATAGGATCTGATAGATATAAATGCACTCAGAAACAAATAAAATAGGTGCTTACATAAATAATAACGTTGTTATCTTATAGATAATAAAATCTTGTAAATTTAATTCATTGTCAGGTGTATATACATATTTATACCTACATATATATCTTAAACAGTGACGTAATAATGGTTGCATTAATATGTTTCAGAGATTTATCTGAAACAGATTTACCTTAACTAATTTAATTTAACTGTTTGAATTTATTATATAATATTAGAATGTATTTTCTTCACATGCTCTCAAATTTCTATTTCAATCACATCTTATACTTGGTTCAATAGTTTTATTTCTGTCCCCTGGCATACCAAACTCTTTCTTAATTCCCCGATACGCTCAAAAAAATAAGTTATCATTAAAACTTTCTGTTAAACTACTTACCAAAATATGTAAATTATTAGAAGAATTTTTTTAAAACACTTCTGGTTGAAAAATTCGTTTAAAACCAAAAGTTTTTCAGTGTAACACATAAAAAAATGTACCATAGCATAAAAAACTTTAAGCTTCAACTTTCTTCAGAACTGAAAAAACGAATGTTAAAATTTAATGTAATGAAAATAAAAATATATCTCTCTCTAACTTTTTCCTATGCAACCTGTTAAAATAAAGGAAAATTTTAAAAACCAAAATTATTACTTCTGACTAAAGTTACGGCTTAAATGTTTAAAAAATAATCTATATAATTAAACATACAACCATACAAATAGTGGAGCAGCGCATCCAATATTGCCAGCCTAGCTTTCAAAAAACAACAACAACAAACGTACAAGTACACACATTATAAAAAAAATTGAATTAACAGCATCTTTGATTTTCTGTCAATTAATTTTTTATCCATTTAATTTACCAATTTACCATTTAGTTATTAATAAAGGCCATTTATCAACACTCACTGAAGTTTCGCATTGAGGCTAGCGCAAACACGATCCAAAAATCTTTAAAAATTAAGTATTTAATTAATTATATTGTGAAATTACGCATGGATGAAATTCAATTTAGATACGGAACTATAGTTCTGAACTATTTTCTTCCTTGTTCTTGTATTTTTGACTTTTGAAATATTGGGAAAAGTGAAATCGTGGCTTTCCCATAATATATATACAAATTCACTACTAATTTTTTTGAAAAACTAGATTCCTGTAATGCAGAAAAAAAGATGGAATCCGATGATATAAATTTTTTATTCTCTTCTTGTTATGCGTGGATGATAAATTTATATAAAAAAGTTAAAAAGTCACCTTTTTGAAGAGAGAAAACTTTAGAGTTGAATACGGTATTTCTTATAGTAATTATATTGTGACTTTATGATAAGTTAAAATGTGTGCACATTTAATTTATATTAAATCCATTACAAAAATGATAATCATTACATCTAAAATAAACTTTTTTATTGTTAACCAAGGTACGAATAACTAATACTTCTTTAACTCTATCTCTAGCAAACACTCTCTGTGTTCAACCTCGTAAGAAAATTCGACTAACATAATAAATGGTTGGATTTTGTTTATATATGATTAATTATTAAATTAGCATATGCTGTGTATCAGCTAAATATATATATATATATATATATATATATATATATATATAAATATAAATATATATATATATATATATATATATATATATATATATATATATATATATATATATATATATATATATATATATATATATATATATATGAATGATACATGTGGGTAACGGAACTGATATATTCTTAGAAAATAGGCAACTAACTTTTTTCATAATGCGTTTATTTCTTTCAATACAGAGCCCCTCTGGCTGAAATAATGAAGTTTAAATTCATTTTATATTTCCAGATGCTAAAAATTAATTAATAAATACAACTTTTTTTTTTCATTCTCAATCAAGAAGCAGAAATTCATTTGTTTTTCTTCTTATTGAAAAATTGCTATCTTACATGTCATAACCTATGAGTCAAACACATGACTACCTTCAGTTTTCCATTTTTTAATTATGTATTTAAGTAAAAATAATTGCCCTGGAGTATTTTCTTCATTATCTGGAGTATATTCTTTCTTATCAAAATAATTTGGCCATATATTAATAGACTCAACTATACTTCATGAACAAACAATAGACCTTTGCAAATGTTATCATTTATTTACATATAGATACGTAATGTTGACTATTTAAAATATTCCTCTTTTAGGTTCTGTAATTTAGAGTTTCATAGTTATAATTTTTGAAATTTCTTCACTTTTCTGAAAAAAGTGAGCTGAAAAAAATTTAATCATTTTCTATATCACATGGGGAAATTTCTTGAAGGAATTTAACTTTAATGTAAACGAATTTATGATAAATTGTCCCATCGTGGCCTAGAAGAAAGTCTTCTACAAAGCGGATGTTTCTGTATTTGATCCTAACAGCAAGTAAACAAAGAGACTCGATGCTGTACTTCTTTCTTCTACTTTATCTGACGGGTCTGACTTATGACTAATATTATCTGTCAGATCTAACTAGGAAAGGAGCATTTTTCTGAGTTCTTATTACTTGATATTCAAATTTGCTGCATTATAGAGTATTAATTATTATTCCTAAACACTGGTTTTCGTACTAGATAATAAAAATACTAGCAATAGTTTTAATCTATCCACTACATGGTGTCAAGATTTACAGTTATTGACAGGGAATAACACAAAAGTTCATATTTTTGCATATTTGCTAGCAGTAACGCATTATATAGCTGTAAAATGAAAGGAGTTCAATATAATATTTCTATTCGTATAGATTCTAATCTGCAAAGATATTTGCCTATAAATGTGTCTAAATTTTTCACTGTAAAGTAATAATATTTTTTCACCTCATTTTAAAATGCTGAATAAAGCTATATGTAATTTATATACATAAATATTTATGTATAAATAATATATATATATATATAAATTACATATAGCTTTATTCAGCATTTTAAAATGAGGTGAAAAAATATTATTACTTTACAGTGAAAAATTTAGACACATTTATAGGCAAATATCTTTGCAGATTAGAATCTATACGAATAGAAATATTATACTGAACTCCTTTCATTTTACAGCTATATAATGCGTTACTGCTAGCAAATATGCAAAAATATGAACTTTTGTTATTCCCTGTCAATAACTGTAAATCTTGTATTTATACATATATAAATATATATGTATAAATAATATATATATATATATATATATATGAATTATTATGTGAATTAAACAAGGATATTTTTGACACTTGTAATTGCAAATTAATTTGTAAATACAAATCAAAAGTAAGTAGTAAATGTTCTTACTAAATATAAAAAACTCTAACTAAAAATGAAAAAATTATCAAATACCCCTATGATATATCTTAAATAAAATTTTAAAATAATAATTTGATATACTTTGTGTTGAATAAATAAGATTGGATTCTTTACACTCCAGTTTTGATAAAAAATGAAATTTGATTTCTCTTAAAAATCAAATCTTATACTAATCTTAAATCAAATCTTATTTTTCAGACTTCTTAAAAGAGTCTGAAAAAAGTCAACTATGGAAAAACTATCATAATAGTTTCTCTATAAATTCTATTAAGATCTAACAATTAGATTTTGATTTCTGAAAGAATAATTTTGACAATAAAAGTTACTATCACAAACACAAAGATGAAACTATGAATCAATTAAGTAAAGCCGGAAGGAAATTATTCCTGAACTATTGCTTGAAAAGTAACTTAACTATATACGATGTCTTAAGCAAACACTTTTTAAATGAATGAAAACATAAAAGAGCGTACATGTCTAAACTAAAAGGTTTTGTAATTTGTAGCAGACATGTGTGATGTTTTTCTTCAGCGCTTTTTAAAAATAATGTGTTTTTAATGAAAAAAAGAGAAATTCAGTACTTTTTAAAAAAGATCTTTTTATAAATAATATTTCGAGTGAATTTTGAACTATATTTATTTTTAAATATATTTATTTTGAAATTCTTTCCAATTGTAACCAACTTGAGTGTAATCCGAAGATGTTTTGTAGTTTTCTAGAGTTTATTTTAAAGGTCATAAATTTCTTGGATGTGTGAAATAAATTTACCATTTACGAACTGATAAAAACTGCAAAATTATTTTAGTTTTTAATTAGTCAATCACTCTAATAGTTCCAGAAGACGAAATATATATATATATAATTTTGTTTCTAAGAAGGAGGTGTCTGCATTACTTATTTAAAAATACCAAATAACCTATTCAGAATTTCCTTACACGTTCCAAAATATTTCAATTCAAAAATAGCACATTATTAATGTAGAATTTGTAACAAAATAATTTCAATAATTTTGAATATTATAAATGTGTTTAAATTTCAACAAATTAATTTTTAGAGTCTAAATGCAATAATAAATGTTACAAGGTAACTGAGTTATAAATACAGTATCTAATTTACCTTACTTTTTATATACTATTAAACAAAAATAGGAAGAAATCTGATTCACGTATTAGAAAAACTGACAGATATAAAACTAGATTTTGATTGAAATTTCAAGCAAATTAGTTTACTTTGTTTCTTTAAAAATCATATACATTTCTTGTATTAAAAAAAATATTATTACCTAAATTTAAAAAGATAAAAATTAATAAATTGATTACTTTCAGCAAATTAAGGCAAGCTAATTCTTAAAAAAAATTAAACTTTTTAACAATTATAAAAAGGGAGAGTAATCAATCACTTTTAAAAATAATGAAAAATAATTTGCTTCAGGTTTAAGTTATATTTCATAACAATATAATGCAATTAGTTCCATTTCACTTTTGCCAAATTTTATGAAAATATAAAATGAATTATATATTCTACGGAATATCAGTTTTGTGAAAGAGTACATTGCATTCATAAATCATAGCAACAAATTCATTCTTATTCAGTAAATTATTATTCAAAAACAAATAATGTCATACAGTGCAATTTATGTAACGATTGTAAAAAATATAGAGTTGATCCCTCTATTGTATACTTTGTTAAAAAGAGGATCCTTTTTTAATTAGAATTTTTTTTAAAAAAAACCAGATATTTAAAAAAAATTGTCAAATTTTTGCAAAATATTTCAATGAAATTAAATTCAGCCCCTCCCCTATATTACTCTTTAAATAACTATGTTTAATTATTTAAGCAATGGAATGCAGAGGAGAGCAATTAGTAAGCTAAAAACTAAAAAGACACAAAAAGCTGTCACGAATAATAATCTAAGAATTCTTGAAACCTTTTTAGGTAACGAATAATATGCTCAGTGGTCTACATAAGCTGTACAAGGTTCACAGTATGTTCAAAAACATTTGGTGTTTTTGAAATCATCGAGATATAAAGACAAAGCTGATGAGACGATGCCTCAAGGCTTTATTCGAGAAACATTTACCAAAAAAACAGCCAATCCATTGTACAAAGTAGACAGCAATTCTCTAGAGCTCAAAGACTCAAATCTTTTGTGGGAATTGTAGTAAACGTTGCATGTCAACAAACTCACAAGACTGCATGTCTAAATTTCATCTTTTGAACCTCAACATCAAAATACTAGTTTTTTTAATGGGAATTACTACCATAATCACTGATAATATCCTTATTTTTCAAAATAAATTTGCTAGGACAATCGTATGACAATAAAAGGTGTACTTACAGTTTATTTGATGGAGTAATATAAGACTCAATAATATCAGAGTAATAAAAAGCGGAATATAGCACCTTCTATTTCGGATAATATTCTCAAGTGCGTATTAGTCAACATTAAAAACCTAGAGAAATTATTGTTTCTTTTTCCTAAATTATAGTTAAAGTAGTTCTATAACAAGTTTTCCTTTATTAAATTTTTTTCATCAAAGTACCATTTTATATGTGTGAAATCTCTCAATTTCAGATTCCATAACTATATTAGTTTTAGTCAAATATATTTGAGTTTGATGGATTTAAACAATAATTACTTAAAGATTATCACAAGATTATTTTAAAGGAATAATCAATCATATACATAAATATGCTTCAAATAACTCCTTTTTATTTATCTATAACACTTACATCATTGCTAAAGAATGGTTATTAATATAGTTTATGTACTTCATTTTATTTTCTCATTTTATGAACTCAAAAACTGCTATTATCTTTCTGTTAGCATTTATTTATATTGTAATGTAATCATATTTATACTTTGAAAAAATATTCAAAAATCTTATGGAACAATTATTATGTGAAAATAAGTAATTAAATAAAAATGAATTACATTCATTTCTAACAACAGGTCATATTTGATTTATGAAATGATTGGGTAAATTACTGATAATGCATTCAATTTTTAGTGAAACAACTGACAAAAATTGGTGAAATAACAGCCAAAAAAGATTTCGAAATATATCTTAAATGTGAACAGGGGATTTACAGGCATCGTATCTCCCATGAGATTAATTCCACGTAATCGACTCTTCCCTAAAAGGAACAATAATAGGAGAAAAAAGAAATTATTTCTTATTAGGAAAAAGATTTAATCTGTTAAGCCAAGTAATACTGATAACAATAACAGAGAATTAGTTGACTTAACTTGTAAAATTCTTGTGAACAAATGAATTCTTAAAATTCAATATTTTATTTATGTATGGTTAAAAAAATACATCCTTTTATATTAGAGACGTGAATATCATAACATGTTACACATAGATAAAAATCATATATTTTTGATAACTTATTCTACTTCTAATAATTCATTCTAAATTAATATGACTCGCTATATATATCCTACTTTATGTCCTTTAAAATCGATTATAAGTATACGAGGGTCACTCTGAAATTTTTGAGATAAAACTTGGTTTTTTAAGTTATATTTACAAAATTTTAGGTGTGTTCAAAATAGTCTCCTCTAGCATCAATACACTTTTATAGATGAATTTTCCACATATTAAGTTCCTCAAGCCATTCATTTCTTGAAATAGATGAAAAATGCCTTTATAGCCACATAAATCTTTTCTTCTGAATGAAAACGACGTCCTCGTAAGTTCTTTTTTGATTAAAGAATAACCAAAAGTCGCACATAGCTAGATCAGGTGAATATGGATCTCATGTTCGATCACTTTAATTTTTTTCTAAGAAACTCAACTGTTAATCCGACTGTATGTGAAAATGCATTGTCATTGTGAAGCATTAGTCCCCTAACATTCATTTCTTGAAGAATTTCTGGAAGACATTTAGTGGTATACCAGTTTGCTGTTACTGTCCTCTGTCCTTCCAACTTGATGGCTTTGACCAATCCTATACTTCTGAAGATAACGGCATACATCACTTTTTTCAGTGCGCATTGTTTTTTCCCCATTGTCGGTGTGGGATCATCTTCAAGGACCCATATTTTGCTTTCTTGACTTGTTGGAACGTCAGAAAACGGTATGTACGTTTTATCACCTGTTACAATTTTAGAAATGATGCGGTAGCTACCATCATTTAAAAATTTAAGAGTTTCTGACATGCTCCTCCTTTTGATGCTCAGTTAGATTATGGGGAACCCAACTGCAATTTTCTTTTTTCATATGTAACTCTTCATGAATGATTTTGTGTATGGCTGCGGATCCAATGTTAAGTTCCTTCTGTATCATTTGATAGATACAGCGATTTCATCTATTAACATTTTTTGTATGACAGACACATTATTCGGGATTACTGCCGACGGTCACCTTCCTGTGTGTTCTTCATCCTGAAGAAAATTGCGACCTCTTCTAAATTATTTAAACCATCTGAATACAGTAACACGAGCTGGAGATTCATCACCAAATGCTAATTGCAACCTTTGAACGCATTCTTTTTGATTTAGTCCTGCTTTAAAATCGTAGAAAATCAAAGCGTGAAAATGTTCTCGCGTCAACTCTATTTTCTCTTCTGTTTAAAATTTATTCTACGCTAAACAAGTTAAAGTAAGTCAGTAAAATATCATCCTTTGTGTTAAAATATTTTGTATTTTAAAATTAAACCGTTATTTTTATTTTGTAAATTCTGGTCTGCACATATCTCAAAAATTTCAGAGTAACCCTCGTATTATCTTTGAAACGACTAGTGCTATATTCAAAAACACCATATATAGAGAAATAGCCATTCTAGTGGAAAACTATGGAGTTAGTATTATCATCTTGAAAGGGGAAGGAAATTGGTGAAAAAGTGACTTACATAATTGTAGAGCATCCTTGATTTAATAAGAAAATACACCATTTATATATAACTACATAAAATAGAACGGTGTAAAGATGCATTTCTGGCACTGAGACTTTAATAGTAATCTAATATTGGAAAAGGACTATTGCCTTATAACGTTTGTTAAAAATTTTCAAATTTCTCATTGACAACTGCAGTACACGTTAGTCATGGGTACTGTGTTATGCCTTTTGTATGTGTCATTCTATGTAATGTTATTTGTTACTAATGTTCAAAAAATTCACTCTCATACCATTAGTCGTCTGGCTTTTCAATATCTTTGAATAATGCTTATTAAATACAAATAAAGAGCAGAGAAACAAGTCAAGATAAAAAATTTAGACTTGTTTTCATAAATGATACAAAGTTGTGCCAAAGCTTAAGCCGATATAAATTTGTCAACAAACAGTCATGGTTCTGTAAAAAGGCGAAACAATGCCCTTGTTGTACTTCTAGGAAAATCGAGAGTAACTTTCGAACTCTAATCACGAAAGGCCTAATCAGTAAAAGTGATACCTTCACAAAACTTACTGGCAGAACCAAACTATATATTCTGCTTTATTCTATCAGCATGTTTTCTCTTAATCAGTAGTTTTACTGAATGAAAGGAAAGTTATTCAAAGTTCTCTAAAGGACCATTACATCTTCCTTCACCAAAGAAACAGCAACTCCACGTCCAAGAATTCCATAATGAGAAGGAATCCACACTAAAAAAAACATTAACCTTCTACACTACATTCTCTAGTTTTACTAACATTAACCAAGATTTCTACACTGCATTCTCTGCAATTTGATTTCATGCAAAATTTTCAAAACGAAATAAAACTTTAAAAAGTCACATTTCCCACTTTAAAAAAAGATGAATTTAACTTTTTATACCAAAATACTTGATTTCTCTCCAAATTGTTTCCAACTACTCAAAAAATATTTTCTATTTACAACAAATTCATATATTTTTACTATAGCAGGAAAGGAAAAACTAAAGTGAAAATTTGGCATGTAATATTTGGTATGATCATATTTACTACTCTTTGCATAGTGAATTTTCTTTTTATTAAATTTTGATTTCCTTATTTTTCTCGATTAGGAAGAATATGTAATGGTCAGTTATACATACATCTATATATTCAAGTATTTTAACTTTTATTGTGAGAAGACATTAAATAGTTTCTAAAAAATCTCTTTTGAGTCAACTTTACTAATAACTGTATTGAAATAAACAACAAGTCAATCATTTCAAATATAATGAAACGCAAGCTCGTGTTATCGGTTAATGAAACTAGCACTTAAGTGTTTTTATACTTAGATAGAAACATTTGAATGCTGTCCCGTACGCTTGCATAATATTAGTTATACGCCATGTACATATGGTCACAGATAAACGTCATGGACACTTGTTATACATCATAGATATACGGCAGGACACAGTTAAAATGAAATTGCTTCAAAAATCGACCGACAAGTTAAGTTGTTATTTTAAGGTTAAGATATGGCTACTAGAAACTTACTTGATCTGATAAAAGCATCTTTATGGCTAAAAGATAAATACTGTATTTTAAAAGAATTGATGTGAAAAAGAATAGAAATTTTTTCTATGACATGAGATTAACAATCTACCATGTTTCACCAACAGCTACTTCAATATCATTAGATTGCCTAGAAGCAATTTAAATAATTTAATCACTTTGGCTTATTTACATGGAGTCCACTTATGTACCCTGCCAGACAAACATATCATCGTAAAGCTCTCAACTTCCTCAACAATAAAAATTAAAAATTCCAGAAATTATTTCCTCAATATTTTAATGACAAAATCAACCTAAATACAAAGTAATTTAAAAGTTGCATTTCTTTGCGAAGAACAATACACTGCTGGAAAATTGTTAAGGATGGATAACACTATCATCCATAGCAACCACAAAATGAAAGGAAGCAAAATGTAGAAAATTAGAATAAGTGCGGAAAGAGTAAGAATAAGTATGCGTATGAAAATTTATTTCCACGTCTGTTCATCACGTGGTAGCGTTCATAAGAACTTTAAAGGTTTGACGCGTGTGGACAGTTGTTGTTTCAAGTCAAAGTCTTACAGGAAAGATTTAATAGACGAACTTGAAATTTTTGGCATGTCTTCCCGACATCACTTAGATGATTTTATGCGTTGCCGAATTATTGGAAAGGTCGAGGAAGGGCGAAAAATAACATATTTGCCATGGAGATCGACATCGCTCACAGCGTTGATTCACGGTTGTGGAAGTCATTTAAAACTACTGGAATGTGTAGTAGGTGGCACGAGGGAGGTCATGTTAGAAGGACGCCTGCAGAAGACAGATATATCGTGTATCAGCAAAAGGAAAGAGGCGCACCACAGCTCAGCAGGTGGAAAATTAGTTTCTTGCTGCCTCAGGAAGTATATCTCCCGAAAAACTGTTACAGACGTTTGAAGGGAGGAGGACTATACGCCCGCAGACCTGTTGTGTGTGTCCCATTGACCATTAAGCAACGTAGTGCCCGTTTTCAATGGTGTCGTGGGCCTCGCAATTGAACTGAACAGGACTGGGAATGCGTACTATTCTCAGATGAGAGTAGGTTCAGACTGTCATCGGATTGTAGACGCTAACTGATCTGGCGCGATAGTGGCACTCTTTATCGTCCAGAAAATATCCAGGAAAGGGACCTATATCCGACAAGACTATTCAGTCCAATTGCGATGCTCACGACACTGTTACAAACGGGCAGTACGGTGTTGTCTGGTCAATGGGGGACACACAACAGGCCTGTGGTCATATAGTCCTCCTCACCTCAAACGTCTGACAACATTTTTTCGGGAGATCTGCTTTCCTGAGGCAGCAAGAAACTGATTTGCCACCAACTGAGCTGTGGTGCGCCTGTTCCTTTTTCCTGATAGGACGATATGTCTTCTGTAGGCGTCGTACTTCTAACATGATCTCCCCCGTGCCGCCTACTACACATTCCTGTAGTTTTAAATGACTTCCACAGACGTAAACAACGCGGTGAGCGATGTCAAACTCCCTGCAACATCTGTTAATTTTCACCCTTCATCGGTCTTTCCAATGATTTGGCCACGCATAAAATCATATAAGTGATGTCGGGAAGACATATCAAAATTTCAAGTTCGTCGTTTTAATCTTTCGTGTAAAACTTTGACTTGAAACAACAACTGTCCACACGCGTCAAAACCTTTAAAGCTCTTATGAACTCTATCACGTGATAAACAGACGAGGAAAAAAAATTGCATATGCATACTTCTTCTTACTATATCCCGCACTTATTCTATTTTTCCACATTTTGCTTCCTTTCATTTTGTGGTTGCTATGGTTGATAGTGTTATCCGACCTTAGCAATTGTCCAGCAGTGTATTTCAGCATATTAATAAAAATAAACGTTTCAACTTTTCCACATTTTCTTATCTTATTAGCTCATATTTGAATTTCGGTTCAGTTTGAGAAAATAAACTCATTAAGAGTATATTTTCTTCTCTACGAAATTACTTCAAAACTGGAAATCCAAATAGCATTGGAAAAATTCTGCACATTTAATTACTAATTTATAAATTTATATCTTACCAAAAGGTTTTTGTTAAAAATACTAAAAACATTTTGCTCAAAATATTCAAAAATTTATTATAGGAATATATAATAATATTAAAATAATAAAATTCACAATATCACAAAAATAATTAAGCTACTAATTAATCAATGTGCATCATTTAAGGATATGATTATAAAAAAGAAAACTTTTTTTAATATATGTGTTTAAAAATATATTTTTATTAATATGAAGAATCTTCCCTTAAAAAATCTTTCTTCAACATTTTTATTCTCGAAAACTGAATCAGTTACATAAATAATATATCATATCTTTTTCTTCACTTAATTGTAATTCACCTACAGATTTAAAAGCTAGCATGAATTTAGTCATGGTTTCTTCATGACTATTTGGCATAAGTTTCTTGCTACTCTCTTGTACTTTTTCTATCTAAACTATTATAAAATATACATATTTTGTTACGATATATTTTCAGTGAAATTATCTTAACAACTCATTACAGAATATTTTTGATTAAAAACTCCCTATGAGTTTATTATTCTGAAAATCACAACTTTTGGATTTCTTTAAAGAAAAACGTAAATTCTATTGTATATAATTGAAAATTTCTGATTTTATACTATACAAATTGCATTTTTCCTTAAATAAATCCAGTATTTGTTCTAATAATTGTTCTAACCATTTATAATAGAAAATTTTACATCTTTCATGTCAGAAATATTTAATTTAATTCTCAGTCTCCAGAATAAAATAAGCATTCTTTTTATAAGAAGTTATTGTTATTTTATTTTCAATCAAAGTATTTTAATATATTACAGTTTGTGATAATAATAGACATAACTTAATATCAAAACATTTACCAATAATATATTATAGTCTACATACCATATCATACGTCATGTAGGGATATAAATATTTTACCTATTCTCTTTATCCAAAGTACGAATTTTTATCTCAATAAAGTGGTGCTAAAACATGTCATTTATTTAAAAATAGGCTTATACAAAGTGTTTTTCAATATAATGGTCCACATAAAAGTTTTAAGGATAGATATTGAAACTACCTAAATTCAATTTCGGGCATTGAACAAAAAATTTTTTCAACTTAAGTCAGAAAAGGGCAATTCTCCCTCTCCGGTTGAATTAAAATTCCATAGCAGAGGTATTCAATTTTCTATTATTGCCATAAATAGAGAATTCTTTCTAAGGCTTGAATTCACAATAAAAACAAAGACCGTTTCAGTTGGATCAGTGAAAAGTAAAATGGGCTTTATCAAATTGTGTTTCCGATGTGTTTTTTATTTTATGTTTTTAAGTCATTTCAAAATTTTCAACTTTAAAAGAATATTTTGACTGTATATAAATTTAAATAGGTAAAAAAAATTGGAACAATTCAATTATTTAATGTAATTATAGTAAATGGTTAATATTAGTTATGAAAGCGGGAAATAAGTTACAAAATATATAAAAAATGGAAAATTACAAAATAGTTTGAAAATATTCGGTTTTCAAAATGGTTATTACAATTTATATAATATTTATTTTGATTTTACTGAGTAATTGCTTGCATTTTTTAGCAAACTAAGTCTATCTAGTCTGTAAGTCTAATTAAAAAACTGCTAAAATCATTATGATAAATAAAGTAAACTGTTAAAATAAAATTTTGCTTTCAAATATCTTTCTGAACAATATTTCATGTTTGGGACTATTTTGAATATATTTTTAACCAGATAGTAATATGCAATTTCATTTGTTATAAGAAAATACACATGCAAATTCTTCTCGAATAATGATATTAATATAAAAATCAAAGAATATGTAAATTACACACACAATTAACAAATCAACCATTACAATTTCCTAAATAAATATTAAAACTTACAAAGTAAAATGAAAGAAAAATAAATAAATTTCCTTTCATATAAATCGCATTAATATATTTAACGTATATCGTAATAACACTTTTAAAAAGACTTAAAACAAATAATAAATTAAAGTTTAGAATTTGTAATCTGGTATAAAACTGCAAATTTTAAAAACTTTCTGAGATACCTTCCAGAGATTATTTTTCATTTTAATGCGTTGTTAATAACATATCAAAGCATTCATTGTATGTCAAACGAAGTTAATTTAAATCTAGTGTTGGCACTAGATATGATGCACAAATTTTATTAACCAGTATATTACAAGTAAATAATCCTCATTATATATACTCAAAAGGACCATCTATAATCCAAAATTAAATCCGCAAAGTTAAAAAAAATACAAGTGAAATATTCAAACATACCAAAAATTAAAAAAAAATATTACTGATTCAAAGCAAAAAATGGTGTAAAATGCATATGCAAAATATAAATAACTGACTTATCACAAATAATGTCTCAATTTATACATAAAATGAAAAAGTGAAATTTGAAGTGTGAAAAAATTTTTGCTTAAATATTAAAATTAAAAAAGAACACCTACTCTGAAAAATTTACTGCTTAATTAGTTTTTAATTCATTAATATATTTATGAAAATGGAGATTGAAAATAAAAATTTTTAAAAAGTAGATTATTAACTAAGAAATTATTTTTAAACTGTGGGACTTTTCTTCAGATTTATGAGCAAAAATTGTCTATTTATACTAAGTTTAATATTTAAATATTTTACACTGACTCACATATTTTTGTAAAATATTTATTCCAACAAAGGTTTTGAAAAAAACATTAAGCAATATTTTTTTGTAAATGTGATTATTACTCAGCATTCTATAAGACATAACTTAAGAAATTTTTAATTTTCAAAAATATAAACAATATTACTCTTCTAAATTTCTTTAAGCTATTTAGTGCCATATGAAAATAATATTTATTTTAATATCATATATTTAGATGATACTTTCTTCTCTTTAATCCAAGTATAAGTATCTAGTAAACAGATCAGTTGTAGCAATTAGATCACAATTAGTTTTTTTTTTATTAAATATTAAATTTCTGTTAAAATATAAAAAAATAATATGTGTACTACTGATGCAGTTATGATCTAAAGTTTGCTATAGCATTTGAGCATTTGCACATAATGAGCATCTATATACCAATGCATTTAATTTAAGAGTATTAGAAGCTAATAATCTTATTCTGTGTTTAAATAAACTACATATTTATGATTAATAAAAGAAATTTTTGCTTAAATATTATTTGAAATTTAAAAATTTATCATCATTTATTTTGTACTCCTCAATTTCTCCTGCATTGATTTTGGCTGAATTAATAAAATATTATTAAGAAACAAGCAAGAAATGTTTTTATGATTTGGATGACCGTCATGTAGTAAGCTGCAAATACGTTCTTTCTATGGGTCATTTTTACGTAACTTTTCTACATGTATTCTATTTTCATAGAGTGTTTATTTTATTAAATGGTGCATTTTATTTTGTTATTTTTTTATATCTTCATGTCATTTTCAGAAAGAAATGAATTGTAAAGCTATGATCCATATAATTAAGTATTTATCAATTAAAATTTTTATGGTGCAAAATTAATTTTATTAATATTCTACAAATATATCGAAACTACTAATAACTTGGAAAACATTAAGTGGAAGTAAACTCTAAATATTATATATATATATATATATAATTTAAATTTTATTCAAATTTAAATTTAATTAAATATTATAATTATGCTACCACTAGTTAAGAAATATTTATTTTGTGAAAACCGAAACAAATGTAAACCAATTTTTTTTATAAACGAGAGAAATTGTAAAATATATTTCCATCAGAGAAAATTAGTGATAGTTTAAGCTACAAAACTAGTTTTAAAAAACGTGCAAAATACTTCTCATCCAATTAAATACTAATATTTTAAAGAAGTTACTCAAGAGAATACAGCTTTAGAGAAAAGTCTTAATTTAATGTCAAATATGTCAAATTGAATGTTGTATCTTATATTCTATATATAAATTTTCATAAATGCTTAAACTCAGTAGACATAAAATTTATTTTAATTAAAATGAAAGTTATTTTTAATTCATGTATATACGTAATTCCAGTATCTCAAAATGTCCAATATCTCATATCTTTAATTCCAGTATCTCATATTGCTTCAAATTATATGATAAAAAATAAGAATAAAATAAGTTTTTAATTTCGGATTTGTTCATTAAACAACGATTTACGAAAATTATTTGTTGTTAACAATATTTTGTTTTTATTCTTTAATAATTTTAAAATAATCATCTTTTAAGATAAATATCTGAAAAATATAAATTATTAATATTTGAGAAATTTCAAGTGAAAGTAATATGAAATCTACTTTAACAGAATCTAACATTTAAAGCTTAAATGTTAGTGTGAAAAATTTGAAATTAAAAAGAGAAAAATTATAAATAGTTTTATTATAATTACATTAATAATTTGTTTTTAATAGAAGTGTTTTCACCATTCTAATTTTCACAAAATACTTTCTGAACAATTCGTGAAACTAACTTGCAGACCAGAATTTTGACATCATGTACGAAAAATATGCAGAATAAAAAATAGAGGACAGTTTAGGGCTAAGAGGTTAATCTAATGCATAGGTTCCCGAAGTGGTCTAGGTAGGCCCCTAGGGTTCCATAGGAGACCACACAAGGGTCCACGAAAAATGTCGGGTTTTCATTTTCTATTTTACTTTTACTATTTTACTATTTTCGGTAGACCCACCCCCCTGCTTCTGCATTTCTACAGTATTCCTAAAATATTTTGGCTTGGATTTACCTATCAACGTAGGAAGGTAGCATCATTCACTAGTTAGGTACTCAAAAATATTTGAGATTCAGTTCAAACACAGAATTGAACAGAACAATAGATAAGTGCACACCACATATCGAGATTTAAAATGTGGCACCCGTGCGCCATCTCATTAAAAGGATTACTATTTTTATTGTTGATTTACATTTTAGAGTTCATTGTAGATTTTTTGCCAATTGTTGATTGTTTGTAATAATAAATGTTATAATTTTGAATAACCACAAGTATTATTTTGTTAAATAGGACACAAGAAAATGTATTACATTTTTTTCCTTCTTAACACCCCCAATTTATTGTGATATTTTTTTAGGAGTTTTAGGAATACAGTATAAATGCAGAAGCAGGGGGTTGAGATCTACCGAAAATAGTAAAAGTTTGAAAGTAACCAACGAGGAAAAAGAGTTTAGGAACCCATGATCTAATGAGTCAAAACTGAAATGAAATAAGTTTTTTACTGACTTGAAATCATATTTAGTTTCGTTTAAATATTGCATTAATTAAATTAAATAAATTGTGATGAATTTATCATATTACTATTCATTATTTCTTTGAACTTACATTTCTTGTCATTTTGATATCCAATTAATTCAACTAAACATAATTTGGCTTTTCATTATTTTATTCACTGAAATAAAATTGAATTTTTGTATGTCCATATGTTAGACTAAAATATGTAAGTAAATATATTATTTAGTCAGTATTAATTATGCATGAACAATCACTAATTCAAGTATGAACAATCACTAATTTAATATATATTTAACAATCATGATGTTTGGAATCCACTTATTTGGAAATATTAAATTATGTCAATTATTTGAAAATAAAATATTCTCTTGACAACTTTCGTATACAATCGTTTGATGTAATTTCTTCTTAAGAAAATAGTTAAAAGAAACATGTTTACTCAAATAAGTAGCAAAGTTTAAGATTCTCTGGTACATGGAAAGAGATACATGTGAAGAGATACGTGGAAAGAATACTATAATTATTTTATTTCTTCTGTAGTTTTAATAGTACACATCTATGAATAAAATGTAATTAACAATTACAATTGCTTATTTTAATTCCTTCTGCACATTATTCTTATGTCTTAAACTTGGTGCCTGTAATTTTTTTATAGATTAATTAATTAAACCTGTTTTACTTTGGAACTCTTTCTTTCTAAAGGAAAGAAATTCTAGTGTAATTTAATTAGTAATTCTTACAAAACTTTTAATTAAACATTTTATACTTCTATTTTTTTAAATACAAAATACTGTTTGTACGTAGAAACTAATTGCAATTTGAAACATTTTAGATTTTTTATTTGAAAAAGAAATAAAATAATTAAGCATAAAAAAGTATATCTAAGCAAATATGCGTATATCTATAATCTAATTAAAATGAAATATTAAATTATTTATCACTAATTTTTACATTTTTATTATTTGAATAATATTTTGTTTCAATTTAATTTAGTCAATTATTGATATCTTCTTCTTGACAAATTTATTTTTTCCAAACATTTCACAGCTTCTAATATAATTAAAAAATTTCAAACTATCTTCATATATTAACACAACCTCTTACAGTATTTAAAAGCATTGGAATTTTATCTAAAATATATTATATTTGTTAAAATACCATAAATATATTTATTTCATTTTTACTAATATTTTCACAAATAAAATTTAATTTTTAATAAAAGAAATTAAAATAATATTTCAAAGAAAATTAAAAAACAATATATCCAAGTTTGTTTTTGTGTATTTTTAATTAATTCTTTTTTTTCTTTAATTTTGATGTGCATTTCAGATGAATGCAGATAAAAAGTCGAAATCATATATTTTCAATGCAATATTAATCAAAACAGTTTTAAACATTCACTAATTGAATTTTATGTATATGTTATTTACATTATCGTAATTACATATTTATTTTCAAAGTTGTTTTATTACCTTTACATTCAATGAAATACATGATTTATTCATTGCATAAAACAGTTTATTTCGTTAAGTTAAAAATATAATCTTATGTTTATTTTTAACTGGATTTTGATATTTATTAACTAAGAGACTTGATATTTACTAACTAAGAGACTGTAAAACATTTTTCATGATTAAATATTTTTTTGGATATTTTTTCAGATATTTTAAAAGTGTTCATGATATTCCATTTCCAGTGTTAAAAAAAATTTAATGTTCCAGAAATTTCCTATTTTGAAAAGTATTTATTTAAACACTATTTATTTATTTAAAACAAAACCAAACATCAAATGAAATATATATCAGAAGTAACAGTGATTTGCTTTAATAACCAATAAAAAAATGGGTTTACAAGAGAGTATTTATATTCTATACAAATCTTCACAAAATCACAGGACAAACTAGCATGAAAGTTTTTTTCTGAAAGTAAGTTTTCATACATAAATGCATCATTTAAGGATTTAAAAATCACATTTACCTTTTTTTAAATTTTAAAGAATTTTCTACAAAGTGAAGGATAATATAATATCATAAATTTTCAGTATGGTAAAAAATATTTATTACCTTCACATTTAGTAAATTTATATTTAACTGGATTTTAAGTTTACTAACCAAAAGATTTTATAAAACATTTTTTGGCAATTTTTTCAAGTATTTTAAGACTGTTCTTGATATTCCATTTCCATTGTTGAAAAAGAATATTTAATGTTCCACATATTTCTAATTTCTAAATGTATTTATTTAAACACTATTTATTTATAATTAAAACAACATCATATAAAATATTATTAGAATTAAATACATAATTTTATGAAAGTTCAAATAATAAATTACATTTATATCACATTAGGAAAGCGACATTTAGATAATGCACACAGTGATAACAAAACATTGCACTTAAAATTCGTAAAAATGAATAGATTATTCACTACCCTTGAATTCACAGATAAAAAATAAAAGAACATGAAATGATTTATTTATGAATTAATAATCATCTTTCAATAAACCTTCATTTGCAGGTTATTTAATAAAGATAAGAAGATTGCTTAGGTGAAAGCAAAATGTGTTGTATTATTTAGCTGGTTGGAGAAATCATGTGCTTACTGAAGTTATATTATAAGGAGTATATAGATTAGAAGCACATTATATTAATTAATTATAATTAAGAAAATTTACATAAAAATAAATTTCATAAATGAATACAAAATATTTACACTGATAACATTTTTAATAAAATTAGTTTTGCACTTGCTTTGAATTTAAGTTAACAATAACAAAACTTGCGAATTATTCTGTTTATAATGCATATATTTCAGTTTTATGAGATATTTAATGCTTAAATTTTAACATTCCAAAAAATCTATATAATCAAGACTTACATAATCTCTATAACTAATTAATTTAAAAAAAAATTTTTTATACTATTTGGAAACTATTTTCACTATAAGTTTTGTTGTACAAATGATATTTGTAATATAAATGATATGACATTTTGTAAATAAAATGATATTTGTATTTTTAGTTAAAATGATTTTAAAACAAATAACTGTTAATAGATTTTGTAAGGGGTAACTAGAACTAAAGATTTTTTTAAAAAATGATTACTTTTAAGAACTGTAATTTTGTAGAATATTGAATAATATTACTTTTTAATATTGCTTTCGAGTATTAGTGGAACGTGGATAAAAATTAGTCTTTTATAGAAAATAAATAAAAAAACAGAAAATAGTTTAGCATGTGTTATTATATTTCAATTAAAATATACTAAAATTTATTTAGTATAATAACAGAAATTATTTAGTTTAACTACACTATTATAATAAAGTTAAGAAAAGTTTACAGTTTTTAAGAAAATGTGATATTTATGTAAATATGTTCGTATTTAAATATTTAAAAAAAGTTTGATAACAAATATTTAATTTAATTGAAATTTCAAGTTCCACTATAAGAACTAAAATAAAGAATTATTCAAATTATTCTTAACTTTATATAATATCATAATATTTAAGAAATACTGTAGTTAATAATATTTGATATTATTAAACCATTAAATGAATTTCTTCTAAATAGTGAATCTTCTCTGATTTCTTCTGATAGTGTAAGTGTGTAATTCTTCTAAATTTTTTTAGTGATGAATACTTTTTTCTTCACCAAAAAAAGAAAAAAAGGATGTTTTTCTTATTAACAAAATTACACATACATATTCCTTAATATTGTAAATTTTTATATTTGTCTATTCATTAAAAATTTAAATAAAATGTTTATTTTTAAAATAACTGAGACAAATTTGGAAAAGGAAATCAATTGTTATTGTTTGTATTAAACTACAAATATTTAAATTGATATTATCTTCTTCTTTAATATGGAAATAAAAACAACAAAATAAAGATTTAAATGTAGTTAAAGAAAATCATTTACATCCTTCTTTAAGTATCTTTATTATTCTAATGTAGGTAAATTGAAAAAATCTTACATTAGCGCATTATGTTAGTAAATTCATATCTAAATTGTGTGATAAGATCTGATATTAATAAAATTTTTCCATGATATTTTATATTGCAGAAAATTCCTCGATAGAGTAATATAAAAATTTTTCAGGTTTAAGAGCTTTTTGAAGCATGTTTATAATATTTTGTAAAATAAGAACTGTAATCCATTTAGGAATTTGGAAAAATAAAACAAAATATTTAAAAAAACGATAAATATTTCGGAGAAGCAACAAATAACCTTAATCATAGATAAGTAGTGAGAATACGTTGTTTTATCAAGTATAGTGAAAGTAGTTAACTATTGACTCATAATCCGGAAATTATATAACTTTCTTATTTCTAGGAATATATTTTCAACAAGTGGTATACCACTTATAAAGTAGACTTACTAATTTTGAATCTATTTTGAACCATAATGATATCTTTTGTAAAAAAAAAAATAATAATTTTACTCAAACCATTTTGCTGAACAATAAATTATATTTAGATTCATGATCATGCAGAAAATTTATTAACCGAAATACTTTTTTAAAAAATTTTGAATTATATTATTTTATAAGAAAAAATTATTACGAAATCTAATATATTTAATTATAAAATAATTGTATCAATTATAAAATAATAAATATCAAGATGAATTTAGCTAATTGAAAAAATAATAAATATTTCAGCAAACATTCAAAAAATAAGCTAGTGTCTAAAAAATTTAATTATAAATAAATAAAATAACATTTTTTCTTGATTTCAGGTATAATATCAACCTTGTTTGTATTTTCTTACATTAACTTTTTCAATAGAAATTTTATAATTTTTCTTAATTTTCATTCTAGTGAATATATTTGAAAATCTGTTTCGAATTTCATTTCCTGTATGAAAAAATTTCTATAGTTTATATTCGTAAACATAATTTTCTCTGTTCAAAATTATTCGGTTAATATCTTTTTAATAAATGAGTTTCTTTAAGGTAATTAACTTAATTACATTATCAGGAAAATATTCTTCAATAATCTGTATCTGTTAAAAAATTTTATTTTTAAAAGAATATTTAATATTTAAAATGAAGAGTATTCACTCTATAATTATAAAAGAAAATAAATTAAAGAACATTTAATTGATTATTCAAACTTAAGAGCACTGCTTATATAATTTTACAAATTATTTTAAATATTAATTTTATTCATTAATTAAGTAATAATCATTAATTAAGTAATTAGCATGAGTTAAAGGTCAGTGAAAATAAAATATTAAAAATTTATTTAATTAATAATGAATTTTTCATTTTATAAAACAGGCATATAAAATTATAAACAGTAAGAACTCAAAGGTATTATTTCATAAAAACAATGTTTATAATATGAAGTAAAGAAGCAATTACGATATCGAATCAAAAGAATTGTAATAAAAATTTTAATTTTAATCTTTCCCAATAAATTTAATTAGGAAAGATTAAAATTAAAATATAAATTACAAATATCTAACTACTTATCGATTTTTATAATCAAAATATTTATTTCTTTATTTAATAACTTTTCAATGAAGATTTTACGAAAAAAATTAGCAGCTTTAAAAATTACGTAATACCCATTTTCTCAAGACAAGATGTACCAAAACAAAATCATTATTTTTCTTAAATTATAAGTAAATAAGTAACACTTAAAATCTCTTAGGCTTTAAGAAATGTTTTGAAGATTGATTTTATATTATAATTCAAAGTTTAAAAAGATGAATCATAATAATAGTAGGAAGAAATAAATAAAGATTTCTTTTATTTTAATGATGTTTAAATTCTTTATATTTAAATTAATCATTTTAATGAAACTAATTTAAATAAATAAGAGCTTTAAGAACTAATTTTTAGGAGAGACTTTCACTTTCAACTTCCATACCGTTATTGTATTTCTATTTTTTCACTTTGAATTAATACATTTTTAGCTAAATACTTTTTCAAAGAATACAAAAGAAAACTAACAAGATAGAATTTAAATTTTTTTAAGATTTTTGTACTTTCATTAAAAGGAATATATTATAAGTCCTTAAAAAGTTTTCGAATCTGAAAGTTTATTCATTTAATAACAGAAAAAAAAAATATATATATATATACATACATATATAGTATATATATATATATATATATATATATATATATATATATATATAATATAATATATATATATATATATATATATATATATATATATATATATATATATATATATATATATATATATATATATATATATATATATATATATATATATATATTATTACAAGTTTATAACTTTTTCGAGAGTTAATGAAACAAATTAATTTTTATTAAGATAACTCATATCGTGGTTTTATTTCCTGAAAACTTTACAAAGTTTCAATATTTCCTTTGTCTATGATTTAATGTCACAAAACTATTTATTTTCTGTACCTTAAATAAAACATATAAGTATAACTATTGACATAGGAAAACGTGTTTCTTTTACAGTTGCTGATGTAAAAATAAGTTTTGAAACTTTTGCTTTTTTTTTAGTTACGCAAACTAAATTCTGATTGCTGAATGTCGCTTACACATTGACAAACTTTATTAAAAGTTATATTGTTAAAAATAAAATCATTTGGGAAACGAATAATCTCATATATATATATATATATATATATATATATATATATATATATATATATATATATATATATATATATATATATATATATATATATATATATATATATATATATATATATATATATATATATATATATATATATATATAAAACTTAGAAATATTTAAAAAGAATATTCTAAGGTAAAATAATTATTGTCAGCGGGAGGAAAACAATACACTAGCTATATTATTTTTTTCAAATAAAATTATAGATAAAACGATCGAAACAATTTCATGCATATTTTTGCATAATAAAAGATTAAAAAGAATTTCATTATAAAAATTTATAAAGCGTTCATACCAATAAAATTAATATACCTTAGAACTTTATGCAACTTTAATTTCTAAAATAAACAATAACATTGATATTTTATATTATTGCATAAGGGTTAAAATTATAAAAGTATTTTTATCATGAATATAAATATCTTAGAAAACAGATTAATTTCACCCTCAGAACTTTTTTCCTAATGGACAAATTCTGTATTTAGAGAAATAATCTTCAGAATTCAAGAAATAATTATCATTATAACGCAGTATTATATTGATTTATAAACTATCACATTTAAGAAAGATCCTTTTTTATCAGTAACACGTTTGGTATTGGATTTCATTATAACATTATCAATAGAACCTATATTTATATACTCAGTAATTTAAAGTCGAATAAATTGAAAAACTCTAAAAGCTCTTATTTATACAATAAACTTTTTGTGGTAATGACAAATAAGAAGAATTTAACTAGGCAATTTTTACTCTTTTTACCTGTCTTGTTTTATTTAACACTTCTATTAAAACAATAAGATTAAAAAAAAATTATTGCAATCGCTTCGTCTGTTATTTGCTTTTACCATAAAGAACAGTTATTTGCATCAATAAAAAATAAAGAAAGTTGATTTCGAAGAGTGTATTTATATTCTATGCAACGCTTCACAACAATCAGAGGAAAAACTAGCATGAATGCTTTTTTCTGAGAATAAATTTTCATACAAAAATACAATTTTTATAGATTTAATAATCCCCTTTCATTTTTTTAAATTTTAAGCGATGTGAAGGACAATATAATATCATAAATTTTCATTGTGATATTAAAAACATGAGAATTTTATATTTTCAATTTTAAAATACACAAAATTTAATAAATTTAGTAAAGCTGTATAATATAATTATATTATTAAAACAGTATACACAAATACATCTTAATAGTTTGCAAATCAACTCCAAAGTCTCCAGTTTATGAAACTGGATTGCATTTATTTAAAACATTATAAGCCATTAGTTTAATTTTTTTTTTAAATCATATCAATAATTTTAAAATATTAAATATGGGAAAAACTTTAAATAAAAAGCAATAATTTTTCTTCATATCAGTATTGTATCAATAAATAATCAAAATCCAACGATGCAATACCTAAATTCAAAACAATAAATGTGTACCGAATTATGAATATGAATGTAAATTCAGTGGATCTTGTGTGATTAGTATTAGGGTATCATGCTTCCTTATGCATATGAAACACTTTAAATAGACATTTTGAATCTTGTATAGACTAATGTCTCATTCACAACCAAATCCGTTAAATTTTTGCTCTAAGCATAAGTAATTTAAAGCCATATTTATAATTACAAACGATCAATTTTTATGTTGATAAATGTTAATTTGTATAAACATGAGCCACCATACCTTTTTGTACAAATATATATGTGATAAAATATTCAATTTATTTTAAAATGAAGAAATATATAGTTATTGATTTGTGCATTTGTGATATTTAATATATAAATTCAAATACTTTCACTTTCACCAGATTTCAATTTTTCTAATATCTTTACTTGAACGTTATCAAATCATTTTTATTCAGATTATTTAAATTTAATCAAGAAAGTAATTTCCCTCTAACAAAACTCATAACATTAATTTTTATTGAAATTGAATATTGAAAGCAAAAGTAATTTTATATTCCACACACAAATCGAAGTTTGGAAATAAATTTCATTTCATTCATAATCTTTCTTTGTCAAAAATGAGAGAATAAAAGGCTTTTCTCAGAGATAAAATATAAAGTGTTCCCTATTGAAATTGTAGTAAAATAAGTACATCTCGTTAGTATAGATTATTTTTAAAAAAATTGAAATCAGACGTATGCTAGAGTTAAAAAGTAACAATCCTTGCTTTTGCATATTTTAAGTAGCACTTCAACAAAGTATTCTTTAAATTGCAATCAATATATTTTTAATAAACTTTTCTTCACTTAGCTTCATAAGTTTTTTAACTGTAGTGATACCTTAGGAAAAAGTTAATTCTATGCGTAACAAAAAATTAGTAAAATATTAATCAAAATATAACAACAAAGCAAACTTTATTTATAAAAACATTCTTTTATTTACTGAACATTTACAGAAACAATTATGATAAGGATAGAATTTCATGTATTATAAAAGATATAGAAAGCACAAAATATAACAAAGATTCATTACGTATTAATTTTGACAAATACAATTTATTCCAAACTTTTATTCATTTCATTAAATTGAATTAAATTTTGCACGTGATTTGTTTTAAAATATAACAGAAATATACTATACACAATAAAGAATTACTTTATAATTAAAATAAGTAAACCTATTTATTAACTCAAATATTTATTCACTGAATTTAATTAAATTCAATAATTAATATGCTAATATTAATTACTTATAATAATTTTCTTAGAGTGCCGAAACCATAAAAATATTTTTAATTATTTTCTGAAAATTTAATGTAATAGTTTATTCTACAATTAAATTTTACAATATTTATGTCAATAAGATATAAATTTTAACTTAAAAAAGATTTTTTTCAAAGTATTAACCCCAGTACTTTATTTTAAAATACACACACACACACACACACAAACACACACACACATATATATATATGTGTGTGTGTGTATGTTATTTATATATATATATATATATATATATATATATATATATATATATATATATATATATATATATATATATATATATATATATATATATATATATATATATATATATATATATTGATAAGAGATGTTTGAAAACATTATTATGTTATTAATTACCAAAATATTTTCTTCTAATAAAACAGTTTTAGAAGAAACATTCTGCCTTTAAAAAGAAAGAAAGTATTTTCTTTCTATATAAATACATCCTCTTTTTTTAAATAAACTATCGAATCACTTTTATAATTGTATTTTTCTCTGGTTTTATTTTGGTACAATTGCTTTAGAAAGATATTTCTAAAAGTTATCACTTAACTAATTATTTACAGATGATTGATCTGATAAAAACTTTTTAGATAATCATCATCAAAAAATTCTTAAATTCTTTTTCTGCCTTATGTTGCAGAAAAACTCTTTATTTATTTAATGTAAACGTAACAATATGTTTCCTATTCACAGAGCCATATAAAAATATAATATGAACAGTTAATTAAAATATTTTCTGTTATATATATCTGTGTGTGTGTGTGTTGTGTGTGTGTGTGTTGTGTGTGTGTGTGTGTGTGTGTGTGTGTGTGCGTGTGTGTGTGCGTGTGTGTGTGTGTGCGTGTGTGTGAGTGTGTGTTGTACGTGTGTGTGTGTGCGTGTGTGTGTGTGTGTGTGTGTGTGTGTGTGTGTGTGTGTGTGTGTGTGTGTGTGTGTGTGTGTGTGTGTGTGTGTGTGTGTGTGTGTGTGTGTGTGTGTGTGTGTGTGTGTGTGTGTGTGTGTGTGTGTGTGTGAATCCTAACTTATTTTTGTTAAAAACTCGAGTCAGGCATACAACATTTTGTTGCACATTTTTATTAATAAACTGTTAAAATTCACTGCTTAAAACTTCAATATGAAAAAAACCATGAAATTGTTTAAACTGAAACACTTATTCACTTCTCTTAAAAATTCTGTTATTAAACCAAACCATTAAAACTCTTTAAATTCTTCTTCATATTGATAAATTAATTTTATAAAATAGAATCACAGATTTATAACCATGAATTTTGCAGTATTCAATGCAAAATTTTATTATTGAGTAAAATATTGCTATTAATGCAAAGTTTACTTATATCACTGTGAAATTCCTTTTATTATTAACTTAAAAAGTAGTATTAATGCAAAATTCATTTTATTATTAAAGCAAAATTTATTATTACATTTTACACAATTTAATGAAAATGATACCATGTATATTTATGACACAAATTATTTTCAACTCACCCTCAACTGTCTGTATAACGCAATATAGATGAATTTTTTAACCATTTTATTTTACTTATATATTCAGAGCTATTATCCTCATTTACACTAAGACGTATGATGATGTGTTTAATTTTGACTTCAAATCTACAATACTACTCGTTATTTGAAGAGAAATTTGTTTTAAGTATGATATCAATTTTCATTACATTACCATTTTTAAATAACTTTCTTGTCAAAAAATATACACACAAATGATTTTACAGAAATCTTGTGATAAA